>SPJY01004650.1:1379767-1416117 GCA_005191435.1 Raddia distichophylla | reverse complement strand
CATATCCACTATTTCATTAATTTAGTTCAATTGTTCCAACAAGTCATCTTCACCTGTTTTCACTAGTTCAGTTCAATTATTCCAATAAGTCATCTCCACTGTTTCACTAGTTCAGTTCTTTTGTTTCATTGCCTCTGTTCAAATGTTTTAACAGGTCAATTAAATTGTTTCGATAGATATCTCAAAAATTGTTCATTGGGTCATTCCGATTGTTTCAGTAGTTCAATTCATTTGTTTCAACAAGTCATCCCTAGTGTTTCACTTGTTCAGTTCAAATTGTTTCACTAACTCTGTTCAATTGTTTCAATAGGTCAAGTAAATTGTTTCAATAGGTGTCCCAAATTGTTTCAGCAGCACAAATCAATTGTTACAATTGTTTGCAGTAGTTTGGGCGGGACCATTTTTGTTGTAGGGGTTGCTTATTGCATATTGCAACAAAAACTAATTGTTCCCATACAACAGTTTGTTCTGATATAATGCAACGATTAATTTCTTCCTATTGAAACAATTCGATTCTTATTGAAACAATTCGGTTGTTCTTGTTCATCTATGAGAATTTGTTTTTGAAATAATTTTTTTTAAAGCGGTGGTGTGCAGCCGTAAAAATGATTTTTATTTGCAGCGCCTGATTTTTTGTTCTAGCAAGGCTTGCACATGGTTGGTTGTTATGATAGGGGGTAGGAGGTTGGGAGCAACGCTAGGGGGCTGGGGAGGAAGGTAGAGCTGTCGCGCGCAGCCATGGCGGCGGTGGAAGTCGCGAAAACAATGTGGGTGGCTTCGATCTGGGGAAAATGAGGGCGAAACAATAGCGGAGCTCATTGTTCCAGTAGGGGCATCGAGTTGTTCGGTGGGGGAATGACCATCGATGCTGGGCTGGCTGGACCGCGTGAGGCGTCCGACGGACGCACTGGGGTCGGACGTCCGACCCCAAGTCGCAGCCTAAATTTAATCCTACTCAATATACACAAACTATTTACGATATCAAGAATAGAATTAACATTTATAAGTTAATTGTACTATATATATGTTAGATTATAACGGGATGTGATTATGCCAGTACTTTTCGTTGTTATTGGTCAAAATAGTAGTGCCCCTTTATATAGCATATAGGATATGGAGTACAACTCAGTTGTAAATCTACTATGCCGATTATAAAATACCTAGGCATCTCACTTTCCATCAAAAGATTACGACACATTCACTTCCAGCCCCTTATCGACAAATCGAAATTCGGCTGGCAGGTAGGAGAGGTCCTCTCATGTCTAAGGAAGTGAGGATTACTCTGCTCAAATTGATTCTCTCGGCCTTGCCGGCCTATATTCTCTCTGTCATAACCCTCCACTTCGGTCATTAAGAAAATTGATCAGATAAGGACATCATGGCTTTGGAGTGGATCCGCAAGCCTGGGGGCTCCACCCAGGGTGAACTAGGGCTTGGTCTGTTTGCACACCAAGCTCGGGGGACTTGGGGTACTGGACTTATCCCGCTTCGGTCAGGCCCTTCGGCTGCGCTGGTTGTGGCTCAACGAATCTTGATGCGACTCTCCTTCGCACCAGATGCTCGGTTACGCTTCGGAATGGGCCTCGTTATCCTTCTGGGAGGTCAGTTGGCTTGCTAGTTTGTCGCCCAAGGAACTAGCACTGTGGCTCTTCCTGGCATCCACTAGAAAAGTATGAAGTGTCAAGGAGGCACTTGAAAACAACAACTGCCAAATCGACTTAAGGCGCAATTTGGATCCCTCTCTCATGATTGAACTCGTCCAGCTGCTCCTCTGCCTTGCTCAGGTGTCGTTCACACCACTCAAATGTGACCTGATCACCTGGTGCTTCTCCGTGGGCGGTCACATCTCCATAAAAACTACCTATAACATGCAATTCATTGGTCGTTGCGCGATCTCCACACATCATAGGGTCTGGCAAATATGGGCCTTATCCAAGTGCAAGTTTTTTGTCTGGTTGCTTCTGGCCAGGAGGATATGGATAGTAGATGCATTCTTACAAAGGCAACTACCCAACACTTACTTCTACCCCTTTGCCTAAGGAACCTGAAAACTCCATAGCACCTCTTCCTGGAATGCATCTTCAGCTCCATAACCTGGATGCGCTCTACTGCGTCTCTTTGACTTCCCTCGCTGGACCCATCACGCTGGCAATGGAGATCTGAGCCACCGCTTTGGTGGGAATTCGATGTCGCCCAGGGTGCCAACCCAAAAGTGACCCTTTCCATTGCCATCCACACTGTGACATCCTAATAAAATTAGTAGGTGTCCCAATTGTTTTTAAAAGAGATAAAACCTAAGGTAAAATTTGGTTTATTATTTGTCTATGATAATCCTATTATAGCTATTATTTTATGGTCGGTAGGCTATTTTATGCACGAGCCTTGCTTAGAATTGGGATGGGGCGGTGTCAACACATTTCATAGGTTCCCAAATATATGTCTATCCCATGTCTATTACAGTTCCACTTTATGCCATTATGTTTAGAATTGCTACTCTTGCATACATATTAGATTAGTGTGTGAGTACCCGACCATGTTAGTCTTTCACTATCATGTTGTAGCCTTGATTGATGAATCCCTCTATTGTTCCTTAGCCTATCCTTTGATTAGATGTTAGCTTTGCATTGGTTGATCACTTATTAAAATGAGTAGTCGAAGCCGAGGCTTCGACAATTGTTTTGGTTAAACCCTAAACAACTAAAATTTGCATGGTTGTTTAGAGGAGACCATGTCGAGATGGTTTCTGATTTGTAGCTTTGGTATGGAGATCTCCTCTGATAAGGACTCAAGCTTGTGAACTAATAGACGAAACTAAACAGTACGGCCACTTGTGCCTTTGGCCCTGACTTAGTACCCTACGAAACCTACTAACCACTTGCTACTTGTCCGGTTAAGGTTCGATACTTTTCCCAAGGGGAATGCTAGCTACCTTACCTGAGAAGCTGGTTCTTCTCTGAGACCGAATGGCTTAAATGGGGAACGCCCCCGGGTGGTGAACAAAAGTAGTAGGGGCCTTACTGCGGCGGGCACCAACGGGCCCGGGGAAACCAAAAGAAAGGGTAAGTGAAGTTGTAGGCGTAGTAAGATGGAAAGGCCTTGTACCGTATCTCCTTCGGGATGAGACGGGGCTTGTGTGGAATGTGTACACAATCTGCAGAGTTAAAACTATCATGATAGTCGTGTCCATGGTCATAAACGGAGCGAGATATTTTCACATCTAGTCCCACCCTTTTTATAATTAAACTTGAATAGTCTAGGCTGGGATTGGTCTAGTGCGAGGATGCACCTTCGTTTGATGATTGTTGGTAATATTTTCAGATCATGCATCCACTTAATTAAAACTTAACAACTAAAATTTTTTTAGTAATAGGATTTGTGTGAAATAACCCTTCCATCTACATTGTTAAGGATTGCTTGCTGGGTAGCCACATACTCATTATACCCATCGCAGATAATTTTATTATTCAGCTTGCAGGTGTAATCAGGAACAGGAGGGTCCGAACTAAGGTGTGAAGGACTAGCTGCTGGTGTTTGGGTCAATTGATTGGATATCGTCGCTGAAGGTTGTTGCTACTCTGATGTTCTTTTTGTTCGTTCTTAATATTTGGTAATACCTGTCTTATTGTAATAGCATATGATGATAACTTGAAATACTCCGTTATTTTAAATAAATACAGAATGCCAGCGGTGATAACCATTGATTTGTCTGGGCCTAGTACCAGAACATGGTGTTGGATTTCCTGTGGAGATGCATAGGGTCGTGACAGACACCATTTGTCATCTCTAATTCAAGCGCAATAATTGTGTTTTTCATTCGTCCGAATGACCTTCGGATGCTGTCCTTCGGCTACTTCTAGATGACCTGCAGATATGGCCAACCGCATGAGCGCAATTTGTAATCTCTTAATTCTTTGCACCCTCGGGGGAGGGCTTTAAAACCCCCTCCCCAATTTTATAATCTCCTATATTAATCAATAGATGATAGCTCTCCTGCCCTTTGCTAAAAAATATTCTCGAGCCATATGTAACCCTCTCGTATGCATATTCAACACCAACAACAACAAATTTTACCTTGATGAATATGTCCTTAACCATCTTGGAGTTGTTATGACATCTTATGTTGAGCCATGTACCTGGACTCTAATTGCTTCTTTTGTAGCACACCTTGAGCTGAGCGACGAGTTTGATTTGACCTTTGACCTGCCGCCATCTAGAGCAAAGGTCGCTACTATCAACTACAACTTGCTTGATGACTCCACCTGCAACAATACTCCTAGATATGAAATTGATCGGTCACCAATCATCATAACCTTACCAATTTTCATGATCCTGATGATCAATCCTATCATCTACAATTTTGCTAATCCATAGCACAAAAATCGCACGTTGAAGATCCAGTCAATTCTAAAATTTTATCTTAGTTCTTGATGGTTCTTACTCTAATGACACAAATTATATGTCACTACCCTAGCAGACTATTCCGAAAGCAGCAACTATGAATGAAGGGAACCATTTTATTTAAAGCAATGTTGTGTGTTACATGAAGAAAGACCATCTAAATCCAACATACATGCTACAATTTACTACACATTTGATATACTAAGGGAATATCATGAAACATTGATTTTTAATCACCTAACAGCCCTACCCATCTCTAAAACACCTTTCATGTTTCAATAAATAGTGTTTTAAATAGAAGTATAAAGGGATTGTTGGGATGCCCTACCATATTATCACTTGTTTCTTTATACCTTTGTCGGCACAATTTTACCGGACACAATTTGCACCATTCGATCTATTCACCCTGGGATAGATCCTCTATCTCAACACCTATTCCGTTAGCCTATTTGAACATATTCATAGCCTGTCTGTTTGATCTATTCGTCTCTTGGCATAGAGCACCACCGGCATATTATCAGCCTGTCTGATTTCTCTTGTTAAACCATCCATATCCTCACTACAGGAATCGGGAACAGTGTCGGCGGCTTTAGATATACAAACCGATGACATAGGTATTTGTCGGTGACTGGCCGCCGACACTGCTCCGCCAACGTAGGTTCGACGACACAGGCTCAATTGGTTGGCGGCCCCATCGACAAAGACTCATCTGAGGCATGCCACTAGGTTATTGCTGTGTCGGCAGCATAACTGGCCGTCGACACAAGGTCCCTGTGATGGAACGCGCGGGGTGATGACGCTCTAACAAGTGGACCCCACATGCGAATGTTGGTCCGGCAGGTGGCAGCACAATGTGGACGGTTCCTGCCTAGGCCGCCGACACGCGTCCATCAAGGTGGCCTTGTTGGTTTGCCTGCCAACCATTTGTGTCGGCAGCCTTGGACGATGCCACCGACAAAAATGCCACCTATGTCAGCGGCCTAATCTATACCACCGGCATTGGTTCTTTTCGGTGGCCGCCATGTGGTGCACTTGGATGGTGAAGTGTGGTCGGCTTTGTCCACGGCCGACAACATAGATACTTTTCCCAAAATAAATTCTGGTAATTGTTAAAAATGTTCATCTTCAACCTGCAAAAAAACCCAATTCACCCCATATATTCATTCCCCAATTCATCCGACCACATACACATAATCAGGTGCTCGGTACCACATATTCGAGCACATAAATATCCACATCATTTCAAAACACAAAATTATAGATAAATAGCGATCAAACTCGCTTCAACCTTCACACACAGGCACAATTGACAATAAAATAAGTTCAGAAGTCTATATCATACAAATATAGGTCACAAAGTCATAAATCATAGAATACAATCCTACAAAGTCACACAAAGTCACATTAGAACATCTATGGTTTTGTGAACCGCCACCGAGGTCGGGATCCGGGTTAAACAAGTCCGTCACAAACTACTCGAGCGGAGATGACCTTGTGGCACTATCGTCACCTCCCTGCAGTGCAATCGTCGCATGCGCATGCTTAGGGACATCTGCAAGAGTGGAGAAAACCGTAAATTTTAAAAACTTTATGCATTTGTGTATTGTTATGAATATTTTGTGCAAAACTGGATGAAATGCATTACCCCTGGAGAGGCTGTGGGAGCAGTTGGAAATTGTACCATAGGAAACCAGTGCGGCGGCACAAACGGCGGAAGTGTGCCAGCCTGTGTCGTCGGGGCTTCCGGCGTCGGTGTGAAGATGAGCGGCGGCGTAGAAGGTATCTATGCCTGATTGGGCGATCTGGCCCCCGAGAACACCTGCGGATACAGAATCTTAGCATCTTAAACCAAAAATGACAACCTAGCTAGCTATGTATACAATCTTAATTACCTTTTGCATGTACTGCATCATGTACAAGTTTCGTTCCTATATGTCCTACATCTGCCGGTTGTTCTCCTCTTACTTCGCCTTCCACCGCTGCTCGTATGCCGCCCTCTTTTGTTGCAACTCCGCCTTCCACCGCTGCTCGTATGCGTCCAACTAGGCACGAGCTGAAGCTGAGGCCTACTGTCGACGTGCCCTGGGATCGGGCTTATACGAGTCGGGCGGCACGTCGGCGTTCATGATGCCGTACCTTTCGTGAGCCCTCGCACCGAACTCGTCGTAGATGAGCACAGGGTCAACTGGCATGTGGTCTGGGTCATAGTCGGCACCGTGCTTCTCCCTCATGGCCGTATTATAGATATCCTACGAACAAATCAGATATGTTGTGGATTAGTTTGAAAAAGCTCGAAGTAGGTGTAGAGAAGATAATATAGATAGTCACTTACAAGCTTCTCTTGGGCAGCCAGTGGCATTGATGTTTGTGTGCCGTCTGGCCGAACACGGGGCGTGTGTGCAATCATCTACACGGCGATTCCTAAGGGCTCAAGTCCTATCTTGTGCTCCTGTGTGAAATCAAATAGTGATATATTCAGTAAAGTTCTAAGATGAAGTTGATATTGTAGCTACGATGTCTCGTGCAACATGACCCATGCTGAGGCCTCCTAGATAGGTGGAGCATATTTTCGGGTTGGCATCCATATTGCCCCTATTTCTCTTAGACATCTCGATACAGTCCGGCGATTCCCACATCAGGCATAGGTCCCTCCAGGCGCGTGGACACTTGTCCATCCAGTGTGGATGCTTATCAATATACTGTTTGGCGTCTAGGTACTCCAGAGCTGCCCTTTCCCACGACATCTGTCGGCCCATCTTCTTGTGGTTCTTGATCACCACATCCAAGCGGGCTAACGTTATAGCGTCCCTGACCTTCTTTGTCACCATCCAAGCGGTCTAGCCGTCGTCGATGATAATGACGACGGTCCGCAGCACCAGTAGCGGCAAGCGACCTAGTATGGGTCACACTAGTAGTGGAAATGTTTCCTCCTCCACTAGCAGCTGACAACGATGGAGTCACATGGCTAGCATGGACGGGGTGGCCGGAGGAAGATGGAGCCTTCGAGCACAATCCTCTACCAGATAGTGTTCTGGCGCTGGAGTGGTTTCCTCCTCCGTAGTTTTTCTACTCAATGTGAGCAAATATTATAAGTGTAATTATTTATAGGTGTAAATTTTTGCGTAGTACTCAATATGTGTAGTACTCAATGAAGTAAATTATACCTGTTTCTATATCAATGAAAAATGTTAAGAATTGTATATTGTAGAGCTGTTTAGTTTTAAATCAAAATACTGATAAACCCTAACACTCTAAACTTGAAAAGATAAACCCTATCACCCTAAACCCTAAACGAACAAAAAAACAACTATCCACATGGCTAGCAGCGCGTGACACCGACGCGAGCTCACCACGACATCCGGGTTCGAGCCCCGCTTGTGTGCCCATGCACTATTTTTGATTTTTTTTGTTTTAGGTGATGGGCGTACTATATTCATTGTCACCTATAACTCGACCCTATTTATTCAAAAGTAAAAAGTCTATATTACACCCTGAATTATGACACTTAGTCTGCCCCCCTGAATTACAAAACCAGGCATTCTACCGCGCAAAACTGGAAAAAAGGTGCAAATAATCCCCTAAGGCGGTTTGACGGTTGGTATTGCACACGTGGCACATGAGGTAATCTATCTAGGCATAAAAACATAAATAGAAATAGATATTCAATAGATGGGCCCACTGTCATCCTCTCCCTTCCTCTCACTGGCTCTCTGCCCTCCTCTCCCATATCTCTCTGCCTCCATTCCACCGGCTGCCGCCGTGCTCGGCCGCGTCTTCCCCAGCATCGGCATTAAGCCCTAGCTGTCGGACTTCACCCTCGCGCACGACCACTTTTGCATCGACGCCGGCGAGCGTGGCTTGCTGGACGAGTCCAGAGGTGGCGACAGCAGGGGAGGTTGGAGGTGGCGGTGGCAAGGCTGCTGGAAGTGGCGGTGGTAGGGGATGCTAGTGGTGGGGCTTTTGAATGAGGGGTGGCTGGAGGTGAGGGGAAGCTGGTGGCGGCGGCAGGGGAGGCCGGCGGCGGGGCGGCTCGAGGCCGACAGCGGGGAAGGCCAGAGGCGGTGGTGACAAAGGGCTATGATGTAGGTGCCGGTTGGTACGTGGCTTACGCCGTACCACAGAGGCTAACTGGAGGTTCGGGCGTCCAGGGGCGTTGATGAAAATATACTCGTCTTTCATGCATGACGCCGGGGGAAGATTGTATGGGATGACAAAAACAGGCCAGCATGAGTATGACGATGCATTTGTGTTGAATGGCGAGAAGCCATCAGTTGCCAACCCAATGCGCACATCTTTAGGATCTCTTGCGAAATCTTCATCACATCGATCCAATGCCTTCCACGCATCACTATCCGAAGGATGACACATCATTCCATTAATAAAACGAAGACATTCCTTATGCCACCTCATGCAGTCGACTTTGAGAGATACATCTTTTCAGCCTCTCCGTTAAAGGCAAGAATCGTAGCACATTCATCGGCACTTTCGTTCGCTGCACACTACTATCTTCATTGGCAAACCCCATGTACCTGGACTTGCCACAAATTAATCAATGGTCCTCCTTTGCATTTTCCTTCCAGAATAACATGCAATTCTTCACACAAACATCAATCTTTTCGTACCGCATCCCTAGGTTGCTTAATTGTTTTCGGGATTGAAAGAAGCTCTTTGGCATTTTATTGGGTTTTGGCAGGATGTCGGATATTAATTCGACGATGTCTTTGAAGCAAGGTACAAAGAAGTTGTACTTAGGCCTTATTGCCATCAACCTTGTGATAGCTGCAAGTTGGGTGACATATGTGGATTCATACAACAGATCTTGCGACGCCGAGAAAATACTACAGAAATTCTCTACTTTTGGCCCTAGGGCATCTTGAAACTGCTCCATGAAAGCCTCCATCATTTCCCCCATCCTATCATCTTCATCATCCACGGATCCCGCCGGAATTGATGATGTGTTCTCTCGTCTTGACTCTCCATGCCCATACCACGTATGATAGTTTGGCCTGAAGCCGTACTTGCACAGGTGATGCGCCATGTTAACTTTCAGCTGTCGTGACAAGTTTCGACACATCGAGCAAGGACACTTGGCTAAGCCACCACTAGGGTTCGAGGCATAAACAAGGTTCACGAAACCTTGAGTCTTCACCCTGCATTCACTTGTCGGTGCCTCATTGCATCACCGGCCCTCATACATCCATCTTCGATCTTCTTCCATTTGATGGTACTACATGAATGAATTAGTGTGAACGTGTGTTTGAAGTCCTACCAAGAGTTCTAGGCAAGGATAGGTCCTAAAACCACTCAGGAATGGTCGGTGACAATGCGATATATATGACATGTCGTACAATCCAAACAAAATTTTGGCAGCATAACCCCGCTGTTCTTCGAATGCATGTCCTATTGTTGTGCATCGAAGAACAACAGAGTTATGCTGTCGAAATTTCATTCGGAAGCTACGACATGTCATACATAATACGCTATCACTGACCATTTCAAGACTGTCAAAAAATGTGAACAATTCCGGAGTGACACAGATCACAAATAAATGTGATCAGTGTCACTCCCAAACGGGTGACGTATGGGATAGGTGACGGTGACATGTTGTGAAAATGTGGGATATGTGACAGGTGAAGTATGGGTTATGTACAAATGAAGAACATTATTTTAAGTCACATACATCACAATGAAAGAGCACTCTATAATTAAATTTTGAATTATACTCATAACTATTGAATTATATATGGACATGGCTTTGCATAAGTCACACATCTTATTGTCATTTAGAGCAAATCATATTTAGTTTCCACACTCAATGCTGATATATACGCAGAACCTTACAATAAGAAATTCAAATGAGAAATTAGAAACAATTGAAATCACAAGTTTAGTAGTCACCTTAGCAGCACAATATAAGTATGACCCAAAAACATCTGCTTTCACCATCAATGTAATTATAAATTATGAATTTAGCCATCGACTAAAAGTGCTACACATAATTTGACCAGTTCATCTCAAAACTACGCTGCTAAGGAAATCTTTCACCAAACTACACATTTTATCAATACAGTTTATATTAAACAAAAGAAGAATTTCACTCTAAATTTTGGTAATGCTAGAAGCCAAATCAATTATAACGAAAATATTAAGAAATGAGCTAACCTTTCCAACTATAATCTACTTCCAGATCAACTACTACCACAGGTTGCCTCCTAGCTCCGCGGTTCCTTCTCCGCAAATTACAAAATAGCTCGGTATGTCAAGCTATGTCTTCATCATAACTACTTGTTTTTATGGTAAACTAGGTCTTCATCAATGTTACATTTTGCAAAAGAAACTATTATTAAATATCGGTGTACTATCCAAACTGTCGAAACATATAAATGAAGGTATGAAGAACATACTGGTATGGAACAAAGCATCACATATAAGCTACATACATGGTGTTGGCTCTCGGCCAAGGATTTCACTAGTTGCGAAATTCAAGCACACATAATATATTGGTTGTATTCATCTTGATACCAAATGTCGGCCCAGTTACTCTCAAATTACACACTACACACTCAGGAATCATGAGCATGCTCACACATAGTAATACATATTGATCAAATAAATTACAAGCTTGAGTTTGCAGTTTTGAGTGCTAGTTCGCAGCAACCAACCTAGGCAACAGTTACAAAGCAAACAGCTAATCTATTACAAACCGACTTAGCAAAAAAATTAATTACCTTACATGCACTTTGTTGTGCATTCACGTAACTGGAGCAGCGCGCGCAGCCGGCGGCATTGGGGTGCAGGGCACGCAGGCGGCAGCGTGGAGCAGCAAGGCGTGCGGGCGGCATGCGTGGTGGAGCAAGGCGGCGGCGCGAGGTGCCTAGCGCATGGGCAACAGCGTGGGCATGCGGCGGGCGCGCGGGTGGTAGCGCGGGCAAGTGACTGAGCGGCCGGCTGCGTGGGGCGTCGGGGAGCGGGCAAGCGGGCGCTCACGCAGGCGGCAGCGCGGGGGGGCGGCGTGTGGGGCTTGCGCGCGTGCGGCAGTGTGGCGGGGTGGCGGCTAGTCAAGAGGCGCGCGGCCGGGTGGAGGCTAGGTCAAGAGGCGCGCGGGTGAAACGGGCCACCAGGGTTAAAGTGGGCCGCAATTTCATCGGTTTGGGCCGACAAAATTAATGACACATCATCCAGCGATGCACCGCACAGTTATTTCATCGGCCTAAACCGACGAAATTAATGCCACGTTGTACGGTCGCAATGTACTTTTGTCGATTGTGGCCGACAAAATTAAGGCCCCATCATCTACCGCGTTCGCAATGTGGCACCACCATATTTTCGTCGGGTCAAACCAACAAAATTATTAGTTATTTCGTCGGCCAGGTCTGAACCAACGAAATTATGGATATATTTTCATCGGTTGTGTCAAACCGACAAAATTATTGCCTTATTTTCGTCGGGTTTTTTGAACCGACGAAATTACAGTCGGCCGATGAAATAACTTCGTTTTCATGTAGTGATTGTTGAAACCAATAGATCTATATTTGCTTGTGTTTTGGTGGTCAGGGGGGGTCTACTACAGATAGTGTCTTCTGGTGGTTGCATGGATGTCAGTTAAAGGGTCCATGGGCAGCACCCACAACATTGGTTACTCCTTTGTACCATAACACGACGTGTGGAATGTTGGGCCACATTTACCATGGGACCTGATGGACTAGTGTGTATAATGAGAGACCTCAACATAGCTTGTTGAGTCTTGTGGGTAAAGCGTATAACCTCTGCAAAGTGTAAACTCATTCAAACGGTCATTCTCATGTTTAAGAGCGACTTGGTGGTTTGTCTCATTGTATCATCACCTTCAATTACTTTGGTAATATTGTTCTAGCCGTGTGCCGCTGCTAGATGTTACTTGTGTTGAGCCTACGAACTTGTTATCTTGAAAAACTTAGACATGAGCATGAGTTACTAAGATGAGAACTTTGGTATTATTAAAATTAAGCAAGAGATCTATTGTATATTTACTTCAAGTTTCCAAAATGCTTTCAACTGTTTGTAAAAAGCATTTATGCAAATAAACCGTCAATTTTCCTCGGATGAGCCTAACCCTGACCCTTTCGAAAAAGACTTGCTAGCATTTGCGTGCTAACACCGCCTTTCATGTGGGCAGTTAATTTCAAACAGGTCAGGAGTACGAGGATTCGTAGGCTTATGATGTTGTCTTCCCGAGGGTTGTGAGGACGGGCCACGGGGTTAAAGTGGGCTGCAATATCTCTTAACGGATGCAAAATAAAGGGCAATATTTATCCCCATGGCCTAGGGTTTTACTGAGCATCCCACTTAGGGTTTACAAAATGTGTTTTGAGCTTAAAACCGTCCACAATGCGGAGAAGGTTAACCGTGGTTAGCAGCGGTTAAACGACAATTTTTTGCGTTTTAGGGCCCAAACAACTATTTGAAATTTGCCAAAATATGGGCCAGTTAGTCGGCAGTTTTAGCGGTTAGCCGCAGGCTGACTATGCACTTTTTTTTTTAAAAAAAAGAGCATGTTGAAATGGGAAAACGCATGAAACAATTGTGAAAAAACAAAAAATAGATAAAAAAAATTTGGCATGATCTATATTGTATTTTATGTACAAACACATAACAAAAGCAACAATAGTGTTTTCGTAGATTGATACAAACATACATCATAGACTCATTCATAATTCATAAATCACACTTCACAACCATACATTGATAATTGATCCATTAATGATTGATCCATCATCCATCTTCAGAAGTTCCATCGATGCATGATCTCTAGAATGTTGTGAAACATAGCATATCACATGAAAATGTATTAGTTAGAAAAATTTGTATTATGCAGTAAAGTAGGTGAAGTGTCAAGTCCCAGGTCGAAACATTACCATTCTCAAGTTAGGAAATGTCGATCTATCAACTATCATACCATTGTTTTTGCTGGGTGTATTGCTCTTCTTTTGAAACAAGCATCACCCCTTCAGTTGCCCTTAAAATGGCCCTGAAATCAGCCTATCTTTGGCCTGTGATCTAGTTATTTGCCTGTCGATGTGCAAATAAGATGTCATATTGCTTAGTCTGTTCACTTTGGTACAAAAAAACTTAGTGGTTGGGGTGCTCCTAGGGGGTAAGCAGGTACGGGAATTTCATATTGTACAGCACATCCTATGTATGGTGAGATTCCAACGTGATTTGCATATAGGCCTGGGCTATATCCATATGCCCACTATGGTTGTGTGATATCACTGCTTGTGCTAGAACTGTACTCATGTGGATTGTTCTCGGTACCGTGGCCATGCATTTTCCCCTTGTCCTTATCTATGCTAGACCAAGGAGGCATCCTCTGTGAGCTTGCACCACGTGAATGTGATTCATGACCACCCTGGCTAAACTGAGAAGGCGAGACAACAAGTTATGATGAGGCACTCTCAAAATTGTCACCTCCATAATTGCCACCATCACCATCACCACCACTACCATCATCGTCGTCGTCATCAGAGGCTAACGGACACAAATTGGATTCTTGTTAGGGAGGGCTCCTGGGGGTAATTTCACAAGAGGAGTCAACACTATCTAGCACATCTTTTTTGTCCAGCCCTATCCCTTGCATTTCTTTGGGCCCTGCTACTTTGGTGGACTTTTATGCTTCCTCTTATCCACATGTTATTGTCCAAAATGTTTGGCTGCCCAGCCCTTGATTGTTCAGGTCCCTGTCTTTCTTCTCACATCATCCATGTCTATGTTAGACATAGGGGGCATCCTCTGTGAGCTTGCACCACGTGAATGTGATTCAAGACCACTCTGGCTAAACTGAGCAGGAGAGACAGCAATAGGTTGGGATAAGGCTCTCTAAAAGTTGCCACCGCCAACATTGCCACCATCACCACTACCATCATCATCGTCATCATAAGAGGCTGATGAATTCAAATTGGATTCTTGGTAGAGAGGGATCCTGAGAATAATTTCACAAGAGGAGTCATCACTATCCATCTACTCTTCTTCATCCAGCCCTATCCCTTGTATTTCCTTGGGTCCCTTGTATTTCCTTGGGTCGCGCTGCTTTGGTGGATTTTCTACTTCCTCTTACCCACATGTGTTTGTCCAACATGTTTGGCCGCCCATCCCTCGATTGTTGAGGTCATTGTCTTCCTTCTCACATCATCCAAGTTTGTGAGATCAGTCACAACACGATTATAGCCGGGGGCATCAGCATGACTTATGTCCTTATCCTATTCTGGATCAGCATTAGACCTACAAGTTTACAAATTGAAAACATTAATGACAATGATTGTGACAAAATTTAACAGCTGCATGATTTCTCTTAAGGGTATTACCTTCCTGTTCGCATCCTCTTGATCATTAGTTTCATATCATTGGTGATTGAAAGCTCCGTGTATAGAGAAAGTGCATCCATGTCTTGTGGTTCACCTTGTAGTCCCTGTCTTTCTATACTTAGGCAGAGGTTGTAGTTATGTACAAAAGGTTGTGAAGCTTTTGATACAAAAACATATTTGTATGTCTTGGATTGGATGAAAGCAAATGTACTCCAGTTGCGTCTGCGGTCACTAGATGAGCAAACCTGTGACACAACATGTTTTGCAAGTTTTTGTAGATTTGGCGTGTCCAAGCCCATCATGGTCCACCACAGCGCTAAATAAGAAACATAGGATATGAGATCATTCAAAATGGAGCACAAAGGCATATTCATGCTTTTGAAGTTTGGAGTACCTTTATTTTGGTTGTTGGCAGTAGCCATCCTTCTGGCAACCTCCCCTGAGAAAGATTCGGAGTCTGTCCTCCACTGCTCAAGCTTATTGAGAGCTGCAAACGTAGATTCTGCGTCAGCAATCCTCTCGATGGTTGATCGAACACGCGACATCATGTTCATATACCATCCAGTAGTGTATTCATCATAGGGTTTAGAACATAGGCTACATAAAAATAATGTAAGTTAGACCAATTTCAACATTGCATTGAATATTTCATGCAAAAGAGATATACTTATATCAACAAATGTGTCATTCGTCATGCTGGCCAACCTGGGTACAACAACAAATATGACTCTCATAAAATCTTTGTTCATTTAATTTCTGGGCGAGCGATTTACACATGGCTTGATATCTATGTAAGACCTCACAGATGGTAAGGTGTGCTTATCTTGCTTTGCGAACCAAAGAAACATATGCATGTGACCAAACATATGTATTGCCTTGTTCATATTCTCTCACTAGGCCAAGTTAGCCAAATATTCATGATAATACTTTCCTTCTTAGGTCTTAGCATACTCCCTCTGTACCGAAATGTAATTCGTTTTGTCCATTTTAGGACTAATTAACTGAACCACCAAAAGGTAATTTCTACCCCTATACAGCAATTTGAAATTTGAAATAGTCCAGTCCGTCTTTGCACGCCAGCGATTAACATTCCAGCCGATCACCGCTCGCACGCGATTCCTCTCTCCAGCGATTCGCCTCTCCAGCGAGCATCTCCAGCGATAACTCTCTTCGGTGAGCATCTCCAGCGAGCAAACAACTGCTCAGCAAGCATCTCCAGCAAGCATCTGTCCGGCTGCCCTTCCTCTTTCTAGCGAGCATCTCCAACGAGAAAACAGCTCCTCAGCAAGCATCTCCAGCGAGCATCTCCAGTAAGCATCTGTCCGACGGCCCTAAATTTCTCCAGCGACCGTCTCCAGCGATATGCATCTATAGCAACAACTCCCAGATTAGATACACATCCATGGAAACAAGTTTTCTCCTGGACCTCAACTGTACTACTGTAGAAGAATTGGATAGTGAAATCATACCCGAAGGCAAGGCTACTATTGATGAGGAAGAAGGCATTGCTCCCACACAAGATGAAGACGACAATGCTCCTGTTGAAGCTACAGGTACAACTTTCTGCACAAGGTGAAGACGACAATATCTACAAAATCAATTGAAACAAGGCTAGTTTCTCCATGGCTGCAGTAATGTAGAGTAGTTTAGCTGGTTTTTTAAGCATGTCATTGAAGGTGCTGGTTTTTAACAACATGCAATATTTTAGCTGCAATAAAAGGGGTAATGTAATATCAGTAGCAGCACGGAAACAAATGTCTGGAGTGAATATTTTGCATCTAATTCAGCTGAACACACACTACACTTTCTTGTTTTTTAACACATTCACAAATTCAATCAAATTCACCCATCCTTGTCTCATTATTGCCCATGTAGATGTTCAACAACAACAAATGAGGTTTAGGAATTGGTTAACAGATGCCCAGAGATATGCTGTTTACGTATCATTCCATGCAAAAAACAGAAGTGGGAAATTACCCAAGAGTGCAACAAAGGAGGTTGCTGCTTTCTTTCATGCAAATATACGAGTTATTCAAAAAATCTGGAGGCTTGCAAGGGAGCAGATTGCACATGGGCTAGAAGTTGATGTGTCTAACAAAAGAACTGGTCGATGTGGTCACAAGAAAGTTGAACTTGATCTCTCCCTAATCACCACAATTCCACTTAATAGAAGATCCACTTTGAGGTCACTAGCTAAGTCTTTTCGATGTTAGCATTTCAACATTGCACAGGAACTTCAAGTTAGGCCACATAAGGCACCACTCCTATACATTAAAACCATTCTTGAGAGAGGGCAACAAGAAAGAAAGACTCCAATTCTGCATTTCAATGTTACATAAAAAAAACTCTAGGGGATGCTTAACCTAGCTTTATTAACATGCACAATATCGTGCACATGGATGAGAAATGGTTTTATATGACCAAAAAGACAAAGAAATATTACTTCCTACCGGAAGAGGATGACCCTGTACGCACTATTCAGAACAAGAATAGCATTGGTAAAGTCATGCTCTTGGCAGCTAGAAAGAGCCAGAACAGGGCTAAAGGGGCTATAGAAACCAAATCAATCATAGTCAACAGGAAAGTCATGAGGCAGTATTTGATTGTTATCCCAACCATCCAATATGTGTGGCCGCAAGATAATGTTGCTAGGACAATTTACATCCAGCAAGACAATGCAAGAACACATGTTGGTCAAAATGACAAAGCCTTCCTTCAAGCTGTGGCAGCTACTGAGCTAGACATTCAGTTGATGCAACAACCAGCTAACTCCCCTAATATGAATGTGCTAGATCTTGGTTTCTTCAACTCCATACAGTCCTTAACTGATAGTAGAAGTCCTAAAACTAATGAAGAGCTAATTCATGGTGTGGAGGAAGAGTTTGAGGGCTATGAAGTGGCAAATCTGAACAGAGTATTCCTAACTCTACATATGTGCATGAAAGAAGTGATGAAAGTTGGAGGAGGAAATGGGTACAAAAACCCACATATGAATAAGCAAGACCTAGAAAGAGAAGGGAAGCTACCTTGTCGGTTGTCATGTGATGAGGGTCTCTACCAGAGTGCACTAGTCTATCAAGCACAATTTGAGTGAAAGTGGATAATATAGTTGTATTGTAATGTTTGGATATAATAGATGCGTTCATAGTTTAGATATAACAGTAGCTGTGTTCATATGTTTAGATATAACAGTACTAGTTGTGTTGGAAATAAACTTATCTGGTCAGATTCAGGTGGAATGTACTAATCCATGACTGTGTACGTTCAGCAAGATGTTTTTTGGTCCTTCTGTTAGAAAAGAAAATACTCCTTGTGATTTTTCTTAGCATTCCTAATCAATTTTGGTGGAATGTGCTAATCAATTATCCAATTCTTGGATCATGTAATGCAAACTGACATGCATGAAAATATTGTCAATACCATAACATGGTTTAAAAAAACAATGTGCGATGAATTCAAAATAAGTTTGATTTACTTCTATCGATAATAAATTTATATTCCAAATTAATGTCATGATTAGCTTGCTTTTGGTCAACTCCAGGAGTACCTTTGAAAATGAAGTGGCACAAAGGTTTGGCTGATTTCATACGCATTATCAGCAAAAATGCAGCTTACACTCAAATAAATTTAATAAGGCAAACCACCAGCAAAAAAAACAACATAATCAATTTCTAAAGGTTAAAATCAAGATTATAAATTCGTACAGGACACCCAGTTGCATTTTTGTTTCAATTTAAGATGAAACACTAGTATTTTTGTGTTGATGGGTAAGCTGTATTCTCATCTGGTAAGCAAGCAAGTAAAGTACTCCATCTGGTAAGCAATTGTAATTCATGAGTAACAATGAATTTCAACAAGATTAGGAGTATTAGATAATCAAGAGATAGGAACCGACCAGGAAGAGGTGTACTTGAGGACAAACCATTGAGAAGATCCACGACTGGAGGTGTAAAAGCAGCAGCTCAGTCTCTGCTGCATTGTGTGTAATACTCAAATTAAGAATGGCTAACAAATAGTGGGGAAACACTGCCTTTAAATAGAAAGACAAATAGGAAAAAATATACTCCACCTTGGCCAGGAGGGCTAAAGTTGATGTTGCTGGTGGGCCATTTTGTACAAGGGATGTACCAATAGATAGAAGATCCATAAGAATATTTATGCTCGCAAATGGGGTGCCACCTTAATATGAACAGGAAACAAACCCATAAACAAGATTTGAATAGACAGTTTGCACCCAAAAAAAGTTAATTAAGGAAATAACATGAGGGGCAATTAAGAAGAGCTTAAACAAGCTTAGAACTGCCATAATATTGACGTCCAAAACACAAAACAGGTGACAAAGCATACATCACTAACCAAGATCAATGTGGAATGGTTTAAGTGTGTGCCCAGGAGCACTAAACAGGACACTCGTACATTGTCATTAATAACAATAACACCTAAACAACATTATTGAATCTATATGAAAGGGAAATACTCGTACTCCTATAGAAACCAAGCCCAAAAGATCCAGTAGAAAACCATTGGGTATTGTAGTAGGCATCCCTTGAGCTGGCCTTCCTCTGAAGAACAAGAAACATATTGAAGGTCACCCCACCATTGTCTTGGCCAAATCCCCACCAAATGTCCCCCAAATCGAAGGTCTATGAAGCAAAGCCGACACAGAGACAAACAGAGAGATTACCTCCTCGATCAGAGCCCGAGAAAGAAGAATCCAACAAAAAAAACGCCTCCTTTACCATCGCGATTTCATACAGCCGCGGTAGCGGCCAAGCAAAATCTGGCCACCATTCAGCCGGATCTGGTGGGTTTCTGTGCGCCACCTCCCAGATCCGCGCTCCTCCGGTCGCCGTCCGCTGCGTGCTCGTGTGCCACCCTCGTCCACTTCCACCTCTTCTTCTCGTGTAACGGGAAAGAAGGCTCCACCCTGTAGATCCGAGGCTGCCACTGACCTCCACCAGCGGCACCTTAGGCTTCAGTTGGGAAGGTGCCGGGAAACGATGTGCTTAGTGGAGCAGGGTAGCGAGGCAACTGCGAGCGGCAGAGCAAGGGAGCGAAGCGACGACCGACAGCGAATTAGGGGAAGCGAGAGTACAGGGGTAGTTTAGAAAAAGAGAAAAATGGAATGAGAAGTGAGGACGCAGAACGACTTATAATTTGGCAAAAGCCAAGTGCACCAGAACGACCAACAAAATGGAACAAAGGGAGTAAGCTAGAAAACAATTCATCAAAAGCCATTGACTTCATGAATTCTCATCTGCGTTCGGCAAAGCATTGAAAGGACATGTAGTTTGTCCCAAATCTCGTTGCACACCACTTATCCAACTCACCACCAATGTGTCTTCATCATTGCATGTAATTAGTTAAAATTGTCCAACCATCTGCACACTCTTCTAGCACTCTCAATCACAACAAAATGCTCGGGGAACTCCCCGATGTCTTTCAACATCAAATTTATCATGTGAGCCATTCAAGACTGCCACACTATGTTGGGAAACTGATCATAGATCAACCTGCAGGCTTTCATGTAGTGGGCTCCATTACCAGTGATAAGTTGCACAACATTTTCATGTCCCATAGAATTGATCACCAAGTTAAATTTCTACATTACAAATAATCACAAAAGGAACAAATGAGACATTCAGAGTAATAAACTACACAACGTACATACTCCATGAGTAATAGGCGACATATATAGTTTAAGGTAATATTGGCATCCACGTGACGAATAAAAGTTTTCAAATCCTCCACAAACTATGAGGAACGTCGGTCCATGTACATCCATCGTCGATCCATCTGCATTAGTACATCAAATACACAAATTGATACCACACAAACAAGAATGATTTAATACTACACATATAAACATGATTCAATATTGATATTTCTCTTCATACCTAAATATTCCGGACCAAAATTTACATTTATGATCTACAAAAACACAAACAAAGGTCGGCATTCATGGTTTGCGCCACAGGTGTGGCGTGCGGCACCGGCGGTGGGGTGGGACACAAACAAAGGACGATGCGATACCTCTGCAGCGTGGCATGGCCGGGGAGGCGCTGACGAAGCGGCCCGCGCGCGGCGACGACGATAACGCGTGGTTACTGTCTCCTCCCTCAGCTCGATCGGTCGGAGACGTGTTGACGATGCGTCCGGCGCAGCGACAGGAGCGCGACTCTGATCCCCTTTCAGCCGAGCTCCCTTAGCGTGGATCGAGAAGATAGACTTGCTCCGCGCGGCCACGAATGGCTCCGGTCTCCGCTCCTTCCCCAGCGCCGCATGGCAACTCCCTCTCTCAGCGCGACTGGCTCTTCTGGTGGACGCAGCCCAATATCCGGGCCTTTTGTGACTACCGGAGAAATGCGCGCCAACCCAATATCAGTCCCGGTTTGTAACACCATCCGGGACTGATACACCCCTTCTTCCATCTATCGCACAAGGCGACCTATCGGTCCCGGTTAGTGGTACCAACCGGGCCTGAAAGGTTCCCCGCGGCCTCTCTTCCGTTGAACCGGGACTGATGTTTACCTCAGTCCCGGTTTGTAGTTAACCGGGACTGATGTGCCGGGATAGAAGGCCCATCTCTAGTAGAAGGGAGAAACTACTTATTAGAGATAGGAAGAGAGGGAGGAGTTCTTCAAAGAGAAACTACTTATTACTACCTCCGTCCCAGAAAGAATGCTCTTTAAGGTTGTTTTGGAGAAACTAAGAATAAATGTATGTAGGTGGGAATCTATAGTATTTATAGTGATGGAAAGAGAATCTAAGGGTATTTTATAGTGGTGGGAGGAGAATATAGGGATACTTTATGGTGGAGGGAGGGGAATCTAAGGTACTGTGTAGCTAGAAGAGCACTTTTTTTTAGGACAAATTTGAATCTTAGAAGAGCATTCTTTCTGGGAAAGAGAAACTACTTATTAGAAGCTAGAGAAACAACGGGCCATCAAAAGGCGATATCGAAAGCAATCCTCTCCATCACCTACGAAACATAGATATAAACATTTGTTTGTTGCCTATCAATTGATAAGAGAAATCCGCAGATAATACACCGCATGAATGACAACAATTAAAACACCTAGAAAAAATTGTTACCACTGTCATATTCAGTCTAACATTTTCTGTATGAGCCAAAAAATAAAATTATTGAAGGACCGGATAGACGACTAAGGGGTGAATAGGAGCCAAGTAAATTGTTGGTGATATAGTCATCTTGATAGTTGTTTTGGATCATTTCCTTGAGTTGGTCCCGATCGGAACTGAATCCATCCGGTTGGCTGGTAAACTAGGAGGGACAGGCCTTCCATAGCAAAGAGGATGTTCTTCACCTTAATGCCATCGTCATTGTCATTATCTTTAGTCTTCACTGTCATCTCAGACTTGCAGAAACTCCCTGGGGTCTGTGTTGCCCACCAATTTGGTAATGGCGACCATCTCTTAGCTCTAAGGCATGCTGAAACGAGGCTTGTGATTGCCATAGGCTGCCGACCCTTTTTGGCGGAAGAAAATTTCGTGGCACCCGATGCCACTGAAGGTTCGTGGCACCCATGCCCGATGACTGGCACGTGCCACGCGTGCATCTTAAAGGGCACAAGCAGGCATCCTTAGCCTTGAACGCAACTGGGCCGGCTAGTCCATCAAAACAAAAGGGCCAACCTCTGCTCTTCTTCTCCAGACCGTCACCACACGCCGCCGCCTCCACTGCCGCTGCTTTGCGGGGAGCCACGGGATCTGCCGCCGCCGTCGCCGCCTCGTGGGGCTCCGCCTCCAGGGGAGCCATGGGATCCGCCGCCGCCGCCGCTGCCCCCGCCTCGTGCGGCTCCGCCTCCACCACCTCGTCGGGCTCCTCCGCCGGGAGACGCAGGCTCCGCCGCTGCTGACTCACCGGGCTCCATCGCCACCGCTTCGTCGGGAGCCGCGGGCTCCGCCGTCGCCACCCCCACTGCCGCTGTTTCGCTCCACTAAAGCTTTTGTTGAAGGCAAGAGCAGCAACTTTGAATCTTGGAAAGTGTGAAGCTTGAACTTCTGGGGAAGGCACCTATGAAGCTTATTGTGAATTGGGAATTAGGAATTGGTCAATAAATCTTGTTTTGGTTCTACTCTATAACTTGTTTTGGATGGACAAAGGCTTGTACTGTGAGCATGTACAAAGAATTTTCAGAATGGAATGAACATCATGTATGCACAAATGTTGTTACTCTGAAATGAAAAGTATGTTTACTGAATTTTGTTCAGTTTTGTGAAATCGGTGAGGCTCAATAGATAGAGAAGATCAAATATGAATGTCTGTTTGTGAATTCAAACTGAATTTCTAAGTCTGGATCCTTTCCACAACAACCTAAAATTTTTAGTACATAATATGCTTGAGACTACAAATAGCCTAGCTTTCTTTTTGTTATATTGAAATATGGCACAAATCCCGAGTCTGTTCAGTGCAAAATGATATGGAGTTGAAGGTTTATTTTTAAAAAGAATATTGCATTGAGGGCAATATGAACTCTATACTCTGTACTCTGTAGCTTGTACAAATAGAGACTTTACCTTTGTACTCTATAGCTTGTGTGAGATTTGTATCTGATTGTATATAAGACTGAATCAATAAAGTGTGTGCTTTCACAATTAGAAAAGAATCTGACAAAACATAACCTCATGATTCCTGGGAGATGGAATTGTGTAATTGCTGAATTAAGTGCGTGCTTGTTATCGGCCAGAACCAAATGAGCTTGCCTTTGTTGTGTTCAGTCTGAAATTGGGAACCATATCTTGCATATATGGACTTTAAAATTGGGAGCCTATACCCTACGGTCGTCCGTTCAGGACTCACCCAACGGATGAGCATCAACTGTTACTAACAGCAGCACTAGCAGCAACGCAGTTGCTGCGTTTCGAACCCGGGTCACCTGAGTGAGCTTTTAAATAGGAGACCAACTAGGCATACATTCATACGTGATTACTTTAGGCAACTGGAAGGATATATACATTCATTTGGTTCGTACGATGACCCTAAATGAAACAACATGATTTTTTGAAACTAATGAAATTTCTTAAACTGCATTAAACAATCTGGAGCTTTTTGAAAAACTACACGAAACTTTTGAAAACAATATGAAACCTGAATTTTTTTGAAAAATGCATGAAACTACTTAAAACTATTTGAATAAATTTGTGAACTACCTGAACCAATCCAAACCTACATGAACCAACCTGAACCTACATGAACCAAACTGAACCAACCTGAACCAATCTGAACCAAGCTGAACCTATATGAACCAAACTGAACCTACATGAACCAACTTGAACCAATCTGAATCAAGCTGAACCTATATGAACCAAACTAAACCTACATGAACCAACCTGAACCAAACCGAATTTCCTATGAAACTATTAACCTTTTTAACAGAAAAATTCTGAACCAACATGAATTTTCTATGAAACTATTTGAACCAACCTGAACCAAGTTGAATTTTCCATGAAGCTATCTGCCTGAACCAACCTGAACCCACATGAACCAACCTGAAACTGTCTGAACCAACCTGAACCTACATGTTTTCTTTAAACTAACTGAAACAACCTAAACCAAGCTGAATTTTCCATGAAGATATCTTCTTTTTTTACCAAAAAAATCCTGAACCAACATGAGTTTTCTACGAAACTATCTGAATCAACCTGAATTTCATATGAACCTAACTTTTTTTTACCTACACCAATATGAACCTATCTGAATTTCCTATGAAACTAGTTGAAACAACACAAACCAAATTGAATTTCCTATGAAGCTATCTTTTTTTTTAACAGAAAAATATTGAATCAACATGAATTTTCTATGAAACTATCTGAACCTACCTGAATTTCACATGAACCTAGCTGCATTTTTACTTGAAACAACCTGAACCAATATGAATTTCATATGAAACTAGTTGAAACACTGAACCAATCTGAATTTTCTATGAAGCTAGCTGAAACAACCTGAACCAGTGGGCCGGCATGTCTTGGCTCGGTGCTGGGCCTGCTCGCTGGCCAAGGCCCACGCGGGCGCGAGGAGGGGAGCCGCGGCCCGGGTCTGGCGCTGGCTGGGCCGGGACGGCTTGGCAGGCCGCAGCGCGGGCGAGCTGGGCTGGCCTGGCATGGCTCGGCTGGGGCTCCAGCCGAAGGGGAGGAGGGGGCTGACGGGCGGGGTCCGCTCGGCAGAGGCAGAGAGCAGGGGAGGCGGTGGCGCACGGCTCGGCGGCGGAGAAATCCGGCGACGGCGTGGTGCTTCGGTGGGGGTAAATGAGGGAAAACGAGGAGGAGGTCTTGGGGTTCTTGGGGGAGGGGTTGGTGGCTCGGGAAATCTCCGGCGGCGAGCTGGCGGCGGACCGGAGCGGACGGGGGCGACGGCGCACGGCGGGGAGGGTCGCCGGCGACGAGAGGAGATGTGTAGGTGGTCCGGCGAGGTACGGGGGTGCTGTAGGAGGATTATGGCGGCTCGGATTGATGCCGAAAGGGCTTGAGGTGTCGTGGCGGCGTTGGGGTGGACCGGTGCAGTGGGGAGCATGGCGGCAGTGAGCTCCGGTGGGGACAAGGGGCAGCGGAGGGGCTCGGCGGCGCCGGTAGAAATGGGGCTAGCTCACCTTGGCGACGACGGCTCACCGGCGGCAACGAACAGAGAGAGGGACTGAGAGGAGGAGGAAGAGTGCGGCGGGGTGGCGTCGGCATTTATAGATGTCGCCGGCGAAAGAGGACAACGGCGTGGGGACCACGACAAGCAAGTGGGGATGGCAGCGTGATCCGGAAGCAACGCCGGCATATCGCCTGAGCCGGTCCGAGAGACGGTGAGGTCGCGGGCTCGCCCACGCCGTCGCACATGGGGGCGAGCTGACGGCAGTCACAGAGCTCATCCGTTGCAAGCCAGAGAACGGACATCCGTTTTCTAACATTTCTGTTCCGATTATGCAAAGTTATGGGAGCTCATATAGAGCGGACGTCCGTCCAAAAGGTGTGGAACGGATGAGCATGACACAAACTGGCACTACATGACACAAACTGACACTACATGACACAAGATGAAACTACATGACACAAACTGGCACTACATGACACAAGCTGACACTACATGGCACAAGCTGAAACTACATGACACAAGCTGGCACTGTATGGCACAAGATGAAACTACATACATGGCACAAGATCACACTACATGACACAAACTAAAACTATCTGAAACAACTTGAATATCACATGAACCAACCCGAATTTCATATGAACCTAGCGTTTTTTTACCTGAACCAACATGAATTTTCTGTGAAACTATCTGAACCAACCTACATGGCACAAGAATGAAACTACATGGCACAAGATGACACTACATGACACAAACTGAAACTATCTGAAACAACTTGAATTTCACATGAACCAACCCGAATTCATATGAACCTAGCCGTTTTTTTACCTGAACCAACATGAATTTTCTGTGAAACTATCTGAACCAACCTACATGGCACAAGAATGAAACTACATGGCACAAGATGACACTACATGACACAAACTGAAACTATCTGAAACAACTTGAATTTCACATGAACCAACCCGAATTTCATATGAACCTAGCTATTTTTTACCTGAACCAACATGAATTTTCTGTGAAACTATCTGAACCAACCTAAATTTCACATGAATCTAGTTGTTTTTTTTACATAAAACAACTTGAACTAATATGAATTTCCTATGAAATTAGCTGAAACATATTGAACCAACCTAAATGTTCTATTAAAACTATCTGAACCAAGCTGAATTCGAGCAAAATAGTAGCCCTTGGCATATAATTTTTAGAAATTACAGGGAGATTCTTGTTGGTCCAAGAAAACACCAACGGAAAATAAGACACAACTAGTGAAGAGATTCTGAACCAACATGAATTTTATATGAAAATATCTGGACCAATCTGAATTTGCCCTGAACCTAGCTTTTTTTACCGAAAACAACCTGAACTAACATGGTTTCCTATAAAACTAGCTAAAACATCATAAACCAATATGAATTTCCCAAGAAACTAGCTTATACATCCTAAACCAACCTGAATTTCTTTATTAAACTAGCTTAAACGACTTGAAACAAGATAAATTTCCCATGAAGCTATCTACTTTTTTATCATAAAAAAGCCTGAACCCACATGAATTCCCTATGAAACTACCTGAACCAACCTGAATTTTCCATGAACATAACTGCCTTTTTACCTAGAACAACCTGAACCAATATTAATTTCCTACAAAACTAGTTGAAACATCCTAAACCAATCTGAATTTTCTATTAAACTAGTTGAAACAAACTAAACCAAGCTGAATTTTCTATGAAGTTTTCTACTTTTTTACGAGAAAAATCCTGAAGCAACAAGAAATTTCTATGGAACTATATTATTTCTGTTATTTATTATTTGGGATTTTTCAGTTCAGAATTCCCCGAGCTGGACAGCTAAGTTGGAGCCAAATCGTGCAATTAATGCTGTACTTAATTGGGGAGTATATATATTGGACTAACAGCAGCACACGCTTGCATAGTTGCATGCAACTGAGAGCGAGGATCGGTTCATCATAGCTTAATAAACAACATGCAGTCGCCGGCGTCCACGACGGCAGCGGCGGCGGAGGCGGCGGCGCCGACGGTGCTGATCCCGTGCGCAGCGTGCAAGGTGCTGCGGCGGCGGCGCGCGGCGGATGGGTGCGTGCTGGCGCCCTACTTCCCGGCGGCGGAGCCGGGTAGGTTCGCGGTGGTGCACCGCGTGTTCGGCGCGAGCAAACATCGCCAAGCTGCTGCGGGAGCTCCTCGAGGCGTGCCGCGCCGACGCGGCGAGCAGCATGGTGTACGAGGCGGAGCAGTGAAATGTGAGGGGAGGACGTCCGCCGCAAACGTCAGGACGGACATCCGTCCTCTAATATTTCTGTTAAAATTATACAAATAGATTCGTAATGCTCCTGCACATGCCCCATGATTTCTTTTCTGAACAAAAACAACCTGAATTTTTAAGCCTCAACATATATTAATTTTGGCACTGATGTGTTAATGACACTAGTGCAACCATGCTTTGGAATGAAAGGAGCTTATTTTTTGTGTGAAAGGAGCTTCTTCAGATCATTTTTAGAGCACAGCAAACAAGCCCAAAGGTCTAGCTGTGTATTGCTTACGAGGAATTTTGGTCTCTAATTAAGGACACTTAAAACACAATCTATCAATTTCATTGGAAGTCACATGCTTTGCTTCTGATGTATACTTGCTGAATTTATAAGCCCCAAAAAAAAGCAATAGGCAGCCCAATGTATTATGCGCTATGAAGATCTGGATCATTTTAGGGAGCAAAAATCTGGAAAGATAAAAAATCTGGGAAGACATGTCATACAGATAGCAAAAGAACTTGTGTTTAAAACCATGAAAGATAAAAGATGCAGTGCAAAGTAAGCCTCCTCCATAATATGATTCATGTACCAGATCAAAAGTATGCCATATATCATTGGCTTTCATATACAAAAGTATGTCATCTATATGGGCATTTCATTTACAAAATATATCCACTTCTAGATACAAAAGTATGCCATCCATATGGGCATTTCATTTACAAAATATATCCACTTCCATATACAAAAGTATGCCACTTATATAAGCATCAGATGAATCTTGGTTGATCCTTGTTTTCATTGAAATTTAGCCTTCGAGAAGCAGACGATATGGTAGCTCCTAGGTATCCTTGAAGCAACAAATTTGTGAATTCTCCTTGAATGGTAGGGAAGGACATTGTCGAATAATCAAGAGAAGACATGTCATTTGTCCGGAGTGGTTCCTAAACCGATAGAAGTAGAAAATTAACGATGGCAATGTACAAATGTGACATGAACATGCTGATTTGGTTTGTTGATCTTACATTGGATTGGAAAAGTCCATCGACGAATGTCTTTTCAGAGGGAGTTGGATCTTCTCCCGGTAAAAAATCAAAGAAAATGAAGCATTAGTATTTAGTGAAATTAAAAAGGGAGCAATCTTAAGTTAAAAGAGATACCTTTTTTTTCTAGGTTTCTTGGTTGATTTCTTGTTTCCTTTCTCAAGTACATTTTTTGATCTTTTCTGAGTTGGACCTTTTTGATGTGCTGGAGCTCTAAATGATATTCTCGTCTTTGCAACATCTTCGGTGCACTCAAGCGTAGACTCTGGAACATCATCTTTATCTAAACTTATTTTGGTTAGTAAATCTTCTACTTCTGATGCCAACTTATCTATGCCATTTTCGAAGTGATCAACAACCTCTTCTGAAATTGAACACTTCAATGCGAGAGATATTGTCTTCCGAGAAATGAGAGCACAACATGCTTGTAAGCTTTCCATATTACTCGGTGCTTTATAAGAAAGTGATCCTTTTTCGCATACTTTATCCATCTATTTAGTATGTATTGCGGTGGCAAGATAACAATGTTCTTGTAGTTGAAGACTCGTATAATATGTTTGCATAGTATACCTACATATGCAGGAATTTTTGCTCACAATTGAAACAAATCATATTAAGCAATAATGATACAGGTGAGTGAATATAAACCCGAGCAAGTATACTTATAGCAAGAACATGATGAATCCATACTCTCATAATTAAATACAACAATAGCTTCATCTTCCTCTTTATTAAAAGTTGCTACCAGGAAGGTGCTAGTTGTACCCTCGTGATGTGTCAGTGTGCATAACAAAGAAAATTGTTTTTTGAATTCATCTTCAAAATCAGTAAATAGGTTCCTTGTATATGTTTCGGCTGCTGTCTTGAGCATTGGCAAACTAGAAACATAGGGATTTGGATTGTTGTTTCTTGACTTATAGTCCTCGTACAACTCATTACGGCGAAGGCGAACATTGCATTTATCATATTGCACAAGTAACTCCGAAATTGAAAGCTTTCAACGGAAAGATTTCTTGAAGACATTATTCATACCTTCACTCCTTTGTGTTGATGTCATATCAGCACAAAAAGAATCACGATGATAGATAGTAGCCCACTTCTCACAAAGTGAATATAGATTTTGTAACCATGAATTATCTTGAAGGTTGTAAGTAGTCAATAACTCTTGCCATTTCAGATTGAAGTGACTCACTGATCTTTCTTCATATATACAACTCTTAAAATCTAAAGAAACCTATAATGGTTGGCAATAACTTGACTAAGATGCTTAGCAGCATTTTGGTATATATGCCACAAACAAAGACGATGACTTGTGTTTGGGAACACCATTCTAATTGCCTTTGCCATTTTAGAACATTGATCAGTGAAGATTGTGATAAGTTCCTTTCCAGACATTGCTTTAAGGAAGGTAGTGAACAACCAAAAAAAAAGAATCAGCGGATTCAACAAATAGCAATGCAGCTCCAAAAAGTATGGTTTGCTTATGATGGTTAGTTCCAAGTATGGGAGCAAATGACATTAAACACTTGTTTGTTTGAAATGTTGTGTCAACTGACAATACATCACCAAAGCAAGCATAGTCATCAATAGATTGGCTATTGGCCCAAAAGAAATTAGCAATCCTACCATCTTCTTTATCTAGCTGAATAGCATAAAAAAATGAGGGGTCTTTGCTTTGTTTGTTCTCCAAGTAGTCCAATAAAGTTTGAGCATCGTTTGCTTCCAAGAATTTTCTACGTTGACTGGCAATATAATTGTTGCAATCCATTGGCAGAAAAGGTACATTCTGATCTCCCCCACACCACTGTTCAAAGAAACCATAAATTTCAGCTGATTTAATTCCCACTTCTCACATTTTTTCAATAAAGTGTTTATCACCCTCATCAATACGACGCTGTGATCTGAGCATATGTGCCTTATTTGGACTTATATAAGGATGATTGTGATTAAGTTCAACTTTCCGCACCGTCCAAATGACATCTCTAGAAATCGTGAATCGAACAAATGCCTTGCAAGATGATCTTGTTGAAGCACGCTCCTTTTTTGTTTCATCGGCTGGATGAGTACTTTTTTGGCCTTCATTGCTGCAAACCATATACTTAGCACACAGTGTTTTATCCGGTCTTGTTTTCGCATGACATTTTCGTATACTGAAACCAAGTTTGCCCACATATGCATTATAGAAGTCATAAGCGTCTTTTTCTGATTGAAATGTCATGCCCACCTTTGGTACATTTCCAGATGTAGTATTTTGATCATCCACCTGCCCATAAGAAAATATGATAAATACATGTATTATTAGGGGAAGAACACTATATAATCAAGAGGCCTTACGAAAGCAGGTGCATCATCTTACTTTATTGATGGAAAACAAAGGTCTATTTACCAAGATTAGTTTTAAGACCGTACTGAAACTATGCAGAAGAGTGGTTATGTACTAATCTTACCTTTGGGGTCACTTCACTGGAATCATCAGGACTCTTATCATCATTAGAACTGAGGTCTTGATTGGTGGTGGCCCCGGTGACATCTTGGGCCAAATTTGACATGACGACAAGCCGTTGCAAGTAAGATAAAACACAATCTAATCCATTGGATCAGCTAACTACACTTTAGTCTTGTTTGGCATGATAAGACCAAAGAAGATATCAAAGAAGCTATGATGAGACCAAAGAAGCAATCGAAGAAGAACTCTTTCTAACAATGTCCTTACCAGCAACTTGAAGAAGTTCTCCTCTGGAATCATCGCCAGATGACATGCGAGCTGCGGCCGTTGCCCTTCCAGGTAGCACGCGATTAACCCTAATTAAATGGGGAGGAGGAGCGCGCCCAGGCTATCTCGCCCGCATCGCTGGGCTGGTGAAACAACTGGGCTGCTCAGCTGCTTTGAGATTGGTGGAGCCACATCCCACTTATCAGATACGGGTGCCACATAAGCTTCGCTGACACGGGATGCCAGGAAATTTCCATCCCTTTTTGGGCACGCATTGGGGGGAGTACTTTTGGCGTTTTGTGGAGTGGCCTGAATGTGTGGGGGATGTGTGGCGAGGTATTGGGTGTTGCCCATGCACTGGGCCTACTACAATGTGATAGGGTATGGAGGTAGAGCCGTAGAGGTGAGATAGGGCATGCCAGAGCTGGGGCTAGGATGAGCTAGCCAGGCAGAGGGGTTGTACGTGGCAGGCATCATCAGGATGACGCTGCGTCGGTAGTACTTCGTGAGCTATGACCTGAGATTCTTGAACTCCGTGAGCAGGAATGCGTGGGAGAGGGTGCAGTTTGATGGGTTATCTCAATAGGGTTTGCAAATTGCAAATGACACCCTCGTTGTTCGGCCGTTGGTGTAGGTAGGGGTCGACATATGAAGTAGCTAGTTTGGTTTGTTTCTTATTATTTAATTTGATGAAATTATTATATATATTAGGTGAATTATGGGATCCCATTTTCTAAAGTTTGCCGAGTTGGACACCTGAGCCTATATATGTCGGATTCAAACACCTATGTTTGTGTCCGTATAACACACGCAACATTGCTTTCCCTCTCACTACTTTTATCTTTTGTTAGTATAAGACTAGTTGAGCATGCGCGCCTGTGGCGCGCTAAGAATGCCACGTAAGAATATAATTCATGAAGCAGCTTCCAGTCCTGAAATGGGGTGGCAAGCTAGACGAATAAAAAATTTTCATTACACTATAATAAGCAGGCACATGAGGACTATAATGAGCAGGCACATGAGGGTAGACAGACAAATACCCATTAGGCCATTACAGAAAGAAATATACCATCACAGTCATATATTACACTTGCTTTGCATATTGATAACAACTCTTAAGAAAAGAAAAAAATTCTAAGAACAATTATCACATCCATATATTATATATTAGCTCAGCCTGATTTCGTGATGCAAGTCAAGTTGGTAACAGTCTAACATATGCATGGCACAACTTTAGTAACTGAATATGGATGGTCCATCGCATCCTATTTGAAAAGTGAAAAAAAGCCTCCAATGTTGGTAATAAAAAACTAATGACCAACAACATATTCAACACCAGAATGGGACCTAATCATTTTACATTTTGCATGACGAATCAAATTACTATATGAACTAATCAATGTGTATCAGTGGCATGCCACCCAAGCTAAGAAAAAAAGCCAAAACCCATGGCCTGAACAACCGAGTTGTGTGCCTCTAATGCCACGAAAACCTGAAAAAAAGAACAAAGGTCAATAATTGGAGAAAACACTTGTATGCGAAGGTGATATACTATTTTTATGTATTCATTGTTGAGTGAAGTTAGCTACAATAAAAAACAACATGGGCTTACAAAATGCAACTGCTTCTGGAGCCACAATTTTTAAGGAGCTAAAAAGTTCAATAATTGGGGAAGGCACTTGTAGGCCAAGCTTATGCTAATTTTTTTATTTCTTCTAGAAGGAATATTAGCCACAAAATAGAAGATTTTATGGACTTAAAAAATGGCAGCTGCTGAAATGTAGGAGGTAAAGAAGTGTCTCATTATGGTTGCATCCTTATATTCTGTAATAGTAATAGAAGAAGTGAAAATATAATCGTTGTTGTAGTAAGGCTAAGACAATCAACAATAGGAAGAATAGATCTTCAGTACCATATGAAGAAGCAATAAAAAAAAACATGACTATATGAAAGAAGAAGCCAAAGTTAAGTATATATTGTGTTCTTGTAATCTGACATAAAGGAATGCTGCAAACTATGGACCTATTGACAAAGAATGTTCCCAACAAAATTCTATTCACTTCTTTCAAACAAAAATTCACAGGAAAGTAGCATACTTGTTAAACTAAACACGCTCATTTTGAGCTCGTTAGATGTCCTCCATGGAAATGGCTGGTAAGCAAAAGCCAATGCCTTGGCTGAGTGGCAGCGGCACTTCATAAGCACCTCCATGCCCCTAAAGATGAGAAAAAACGATTAAATGGTAAAAATAGATAACAGAGGACAAAGAAAGATGAACCCGACCTCGTCACCTTGGTGTTGTTGCGGCAATGGCGGTAAAAGGAGGCATCCAGAAAATACCGCCACTATACTGCTGCGCATTGAAAAAAAGAGAAATAAGTAAAATTGTCCGATCCGGCATACATCAAAGTAAAATGACTGTAAAACATGCTTACCTATTCCAAGAGGGGTGGTTGCACTTTCTTATGAAGCCATCCTAGTTTTTTTAGAGCAGAGCTATCCTAGTTAAAATAAAATAAAATAGGTTGTGAACATATAGCCATGTATGACATGAACATATAGCTGTCAATAACTAAACGAACAAATGCTTTAGGCACCGTAAATTACTTGAACTGGAAACTTCACTCATTAGACATGTTGCTTCTGCTATTGCAAACTACCTCAATTTAAAACTACATCAGCCTCAATAGGCACTGTGTTAAAGATACAACTATAACAATCGGTAAATCATGTCACCTAGTCCAATTTTTTTGGCAATAAAAAGCGCTCTGAACATTTCTAATTGAGTCATACCAACTCAGACATCATGATTCATGATGCCTCCCCGCATGGATCTTAAGGATAAAATAAAACTAAGAAAGATCAATTCTGAAGTTGTTCATCTTCTATTAACAAAGGTGCTAAACGATAAGATCACATAATACAAAAGACACACTAAATTTAACTGTTCTAAAAAATTAGCGTGTACAGTACAGATGAAACATCTCCCTAGAAGAAATAATTTAGCCAAAATCATTGAGATCCCTGCCATCAGAGTTTCGCAAATAAAAAATTCAGTCCATTAATAAATAAAATGCTGTCAGCTCTCAGCTCTCACCTCCCTCTGAATCTCACGCTCGCTCGCTGCAAAAGTTCAGATACTGTAGCTCATCCGAAAATGCAGAAAGAACACTGAAAACAGAGAGTTTGTGCTGCTCAACAACTACAGCGTTTCGGGGTTTTTCCTCTTCCTTCTTATTCTCAACACCGAGCAGTTACATGGTCCATGATCCGCTATAATCGGCACGCCATCCCGTACCAGCGAGAAACATGGTCAGATCACCAGCTCGACCTACATATGCGGCATGATCTGCAGTAGTCCTCGTGCCATCCCACGAGCTGAGTTCGTGCCGCATCCAAAGCTAACTAACAAGCTAAATAAACGCCAAGATCAGCGACGCAGCGCTTGACCATAGCAACACACGCAGTTAACACAAACTGAAATTAAACACTAAAATAAGATAACACAAGATTAGTCAACATTCTCCCCTCTAATCTTGTTCTAATGCACAACTGAAACCCCAGCTTCCTTCAGCAGCTGCTCCAGTCTGCTACGCCCAAGTGACTTTGTCAAAAAATCTGCCAATTGCATCTCACTTCTGACAAATTCAATCTTGATCTGTCCAGACTCAACACAGTCTCTGATGTAGTAGTACTTAGTCTCAATGTGCTTGCTCCTCTCATGAAACACTGGATTCTTGCACAATGCTATGGCTGACTTATTGTCAATCTTCAGAGTTACTGTCCCTTGCCTGAAACCAGTAATTTCCTCCAACAATCTTACCAACCATGTGGCTTGACAAGCTGCTGCTGCTGCTGCAATGAACTCAGCTTCACAAGAGGATAGTGCTACAACTTTCTGCTTCTGCGATTGCCAAGCAACCAGGTTTGATCCAAGAAAGAATGCCACTCCAGTAGTGCTCTTTCTATCATCTGAATCTCCAGCAAAGTCACTGTCACTAAAACCCTTTAGTTCCAGATCTTCACCTCTGCCTCCACGCACAAAATGACACCCATACTTCAATGTTCCATCTACATATCTCAGTATGCGCTTCACTGCTCCCAAGTGATCCTCTCGTCGTATAACTTCGTATAATGTATGCTATACGAAGTTATTACGCTATAATCGGTGACTAGAGGGGGCTGAATAAGCGATGAGTACATTTTCATTTGATTACGATCACCCCTGAACACCTTCTCAAACAATGCATTTCTAATAGACATTTGCTCGGGCGAATGGCGTGCAAACTCAAATTAAACCTAGACCTTGCCGGACATCTCCCTTCTATTCTTTTTCTCACATTGCCGGCCAAGAACAGGAGAAAGCCGTTATCTTTGGACGATAGCAGTCCCCAAAATGCCCCACTGCATGAAATGGGGCCACTACAGACCAGAGCAAATTGTTGTCGTGCCTTGAGTTCCCATGGGCTCCGACACACCTCGAGGGCTCGCCGGAGGAGCCACTGGCCAGCCTGCTGTCGCCTCTGTTGGAGCCAGGAACAGGCGAGACACCGCCCCTCCTTCTCTCTCTAGGCTTCTCTCTCGGCCTCTAGATTTCTCTCTGCTGCCTGCTCGTGGGAAGAACAGAGAGAGCAGCACAAAGCCTCTCTCTCTCTGGATTTGCTCTCTCCCACGTTCTCCCTCAATCTTTCATGGCACTGTGCACAGAGCAAAAAAGCAGGAGCGTGCACAGACGAGGAACAAGGGAGCGCGACCTCAGGAAGAAGCCTACCGCCCCAACCGCCGGGTCACCACCGCCGCGACGTAAGGCACCTCGCCGCGCCGCACATGGTGTTGGCCGCCACTGCATCGGGCTGGAGCAAGCCAGCGCCGCCACCAGTAGGTCATGGCCAAACACAGGTTGCCGCGCCGCTGTTATCGGACTACCCTAGGGCCACGTCGCCACAGCTGGTGGCCGGAGATGGCAATCGGGTGGGTACCTCCAGGTACAACC
>SPJY01004650.1:1252233-1361291 GCA_005191435.1 Raddia distichophylla | reverse complement strand
TGAACACAAAGTAAATACATGCAAAACATTATCATTTAAAGGTGTGAATGCAATAAATGCACAGTTAATTGTTTTCAAACTAGGTACGGAGCACAGGCTCCATGGAGTCCCAATATATATATATATAGTCAGGCCCCTTTTTTTCAAGGGAAAATTCACTATATGCCACTCTAAAGAGTGACAATTGAGGATATGCCACTTTAAAGATGGTAATTGAGAATATGCCACTCCATTGAATTACTTTTTAATAATATACCATTTTAGACTTTTCTCATTGAACTAATCCACTTTTTTCATCCTAAAAGACTGAACTACCCCTCCCTTCACATTCCCTAACTGCGTATTACCGAATCTATTGTTTTCGCTGCCACCGATTGTTCTAGCCACTGCCGCGCTGGAGACCGCACCGGCCGCCGTCCCCCAGCCACGGTGGTCGCTCGCCTAGGTCCTAGGCACCTTTCCCGCACAGCCAGGGCCCGAGTCTCCCTTTGTGTCGCCCGTGTGCTGGTCGCCGATTGTTCTAGTCGCCGGCGCGCCTAGCCAACGCGCCTAGGGCACGAGCCTCCCTTCGTGTTGCCTGTGCACCGACCGTCGATTGTTCTAGCCGTCGACGCGTCCAGGCACCTTGCCCACGTGCCCAGGGGCCAAGCCTCCCTCCGTGTCGACGGTGTCGCCCGTGCGCTGGCCGATGTTGTGAAGGGAGGGGTAGTTTAGTATTTTAGATGGGAAAAGAGAATTAGTTAAATGGGAAAGTCCAAAGTGGCATATTATTAAATAATAATTCACTGGAGTGGCATATACTCAATTACCATCTTTAGGGTGGCATATCCTTAATTGTCATTCTTTGGAGTGGCATATAGTTAATTTTCCCTTTTTTCAATAATAGGCGTCCGACACATGTGCTGAGGGCGATCGCGTAGGCCATGGACGGTAGCCACGGCAAGTAGTGCAACTGCCGAGCGATCGCCTCCTCCTTGTGACATACCTAAATTTTACTCAAATTTTTAGCATAAAATTTTCCACAAAATGTTTTTTAATCCCCTAGAAATTTCCCTGATTTTCTGTGAATTTTATAAAACAAATTTCTATTTTATCTTATAAGGAATATACCTTATTCTAATTTTTTAGGGAAATATATCCCATAAAATACCAAATATTATTCCATATTTAAAATCTCCTCATTTTCTGGTTTTTTTAGATATTTATTCTATATTTTTCTGAGCCCTTACCCATTACTAGAAATTTCCAAAGCCTTTCTTTAATTTCTGGAAAACGAATTCAAACCTTCTGTATTCGGAATTTTCAAAACGCGTCTTCCCTTATCAGGTTATGCCTTCGGTATCATCAGCTACCGTTGCATTAAGTGGCAAGCAACAGTTGAGATCATCTCCCACTTGATCCAACGCTCTACTTTTCGCCACGTATCTCAACACCCGTACCAGATTAATTAAATCTTACGGCGCACACGGGTTTTGAGAAAATTGGGCAGTCTCTGGTTCATCTTACTCCTCGTAACACCGCTGCCCCCGCCCTATCTGCCGCTGCCCCCGCCCTATCTGCCGTCGCCAAGCGCTCGTTGAAAAAAACAGATTTTGTCGCTGCCAAGGACCTCCGGTTGTGGTTGCCCTCTATAGATAGCCCTCCATGGTAGTTCCTTGACGGCATCCTCATCTATCCCCGGCCACCCTCCAATAGCCCGCCGCCACGTGCCATTGTCGTTATTGCCATGGCTTATCGTCGCCGATGCACCCTCGTCGCACCTAGCCAATAAATAGGGCCCCGAAACCCTCCCGAAGCCCTAGGACACCACATCGACCTCTTTTTCTCACCTCCTCCGTCCTGGAGTATCACCACACCTCCGCCTCCTACTCCAACTCCAACGAACCCCGCACTGCCACTTCGACTGTTCCCCAACCATGACGCCAAAAGGGAAAAGGATCCGCATGCTACCGTAAAGCTTTCCCCACTATTTTCAAGCACCGATAAGCATCAGAGCTTCGTCGCCGGCATAACCCGAGAGCTCACCGTCGTCCTAGTCCCCTTGTCCAGCCAGCTCGGTCAACCCCAAAGTCTACCAAGGCCACCAAGAGGTATGCCACGCCACCAATTGCATTTCTTGGACACCCCTTCCCCCCTCCGGCAGTTGAATGTCATCGCCGTCGACTTCCCTCACTGATCCCCTCTTTCCTCCTCCCACGCTCACTGCCACACGGTGCCCACTGGCAGTCCCGCCACTCTAGCCCACGTGCCCTCCCATTACCTCTGCCTCTCAGGTCCCACATGCCGGCCTCACACACTTTATGCGCCGAAGCCTAGTACCATTGGCCCTTTTCCTCTAAAGTTTATTTTCCTTTTTCTTATAACTAATCATGATATCCAATTTATTTAAAATAGGAAATTCCATTTAAAAAATCTACAAAAATTTAATAAATTCTAGAATCAATTGTAGTATTTTATAAAAATGTAAAATCTTATAGTTAATTAATAAAAAAATTTCAATAAATCCCTATTCCTACCATTTCATATAACAAAAAAGTTTTTAATTCAGAAAATAATTTCCAATTTCTCATAAATTTCTTTAAAAATCATACTAGCTGAGGTCAGCCGCCCAGACCAGTGTTTGGTCCTGGGTAGCACCGTCTTCTACACTCATCGCCGGTGGAATCGACGTCCGCAAATCCCACCACCCCAAGCTCGTCATCCTCGGCCTCACCATTGCCGGAGCTCCTCGAGGCCAGATCTGAGCTCGCCGCTGCCGATTCTCGGTGCACTCGTCCTCACCGTCGCTGATTCGCGTTGCGCCCGAGCTCGCCGTCCCCGATTCGCGCCGAGCTCGCCGTCCCTGATTCGCGCCGCGCCTGAGCTCACCGTCGCCGATTCGAGCCGGGCCGAGCTCGCCGTCCCTGATTCGCGCTGCGCCCGAGCTCTCCGTCCCCGATTCGCGCTACGCCCGACGTCGGCGTCGAGGTCGCTGCCGCGCAGATTCGTCGGGGTCGAGCCCTCTACCGCCTGGATCCGCCTCTGACCTCGTCGGGCATGGAACCGTCGCCGCCTATTTTTGGGGGTGTCACTGGAGTGAGAGAGAGCGCACGCAGAGAGGAGGAGAGAGATTGCATGAGCTAGCCTTGCTCAATTGATACGCCCAAATTCTGCGTAGGACTTGAGCCTGGCTAGAACAGTGAATTTGCACCACATGGCCCTGGCTGAAACAGTAAAAGAAGGCAACCAAACACTGAGTTCTTCCATGAGATGAGCCAGGCTAGGGCAAATTGAAAGTGCATCTTGGCCCCTTGTAAGTTTTGGCAATAGATGACAAGCATCGTAAAGATCTAATCAAGCTTGTTTAGTGTTGGACAGTTTTAAAATTAGAAAATGGATATGGAGGACTCTTGGAGACCGTAAAGATTAAAGGAGAAGACGGCGTTAATTTTTAAATGTAAATCTTTTCTTTTGAATTGAGTTTAAGGACATGCCGTACTATTAAGAGGGATGCGATGGAAAACCAATTTTTAGAAGTTCTAAGTGCTCTTGGTCAAAGATACTTGACACACTCTTTCCACCAAATCATTTTGAGGGAGTTTTCCTTGAAAACATATTGGACTATCTAATATTTGTCCGGAATATTCCGGTCTGAACCAGAACCATCCGATACATAGTCCGATTGACCCTTTTCTGTCTCCAGTAGCAAAAATATCAGAACATTTTGATGTTGGTCCGGAGCATTCCGATATGAACCGGAACTATCCGATCCTTGTTCCGATCGACCCCTCTCTGTCTCCAGTTACAAAATTATCGGAACATTCCGATATGAACCGGAAAAATCCGATCCTTGTTCCGATCGACCCCTCTCTGTCTTCAGTTACAAAATTATCGGAACATTCCGATGTCGGTCTGGAACATTCCGATATATACCGAAAAAATCTGATCCGTGTTCCGATCGACCCCTCTCTGTCTCGTTGCAAAAATATCGAAACATTCCGATGTTAGTCCGGAATATTCCGATATGGACCGGAACTTTCCGTTGCTTGTTCCGATTGACCCCTCTCTGTCTCGCTGCGAAAATATCGGAACATTCCAATGTTAATATCGGACTATCCGGTGTCTGTCAACAGTAACGGCTAGTTTTGACTGCGAGGGTATTTATTCCCCTCCTCCTCGCACCGGCCTGGGTCGCCTCTCACACATATTCTCAGCTGAACACTTATACCCTAGCTCTCCAACTTCCACATAATACATCATTATTTAAAACAATGCACCTCATAAACATAATCGATGCATTGGAAAAATATTAGAACTTAATCTTTAAGGAATTGCCCAGCTATAAATGGCACAATAACATGAGGCATGAATTTAACCTACGTTGGTAGAATTAAATACATGCAAAATATTAAAACACAGACATTAGATATTGTATTGTCTCGCATCACCGTTGGGCAGAAAAACGAGACAACACAATAATAAACACAATTGTAAATCAACGTTGGTCAGAATTACAATTATGCATCTAAATTCAATATTCCTAGAATTTTAACATAATTTCTAATCAAAATTTCACGTTGGTGCAATTTTAATTAGATACATAAGCATTAAATAGCATGAAAATTCAAGGAAAAACATAATAATTGTGCAAAATTTAGGAACTAATTCAACATCGTCAGAACACAATTATTTCGCTAAAAGAAATATTAATTAAGCAGTGCTAAAAAATAAACATCAGTGTACCAAAAGAATGTACTGAGTAGACTGAAAAGAGCACTGTTCACAGTGGCCCGCCCCCAAAAGAGCCCATCACGTGCTGCATGCTAGATAGCCCAGCACGGTCCAGCATAAGGGACGGTACTGTGCGGGTAAGCTTGTAGCAAGCAAGCGCTGAACTAAAAGAAAAATTATGGGCTAGGTAAACCGTAGCCACTTTTTCACCTTGCCCCCCGACTAACGAGCGAGCGAGCAGCGCTGAAATAAATCGAAGACGCCGGCGACCTGAGGGAAGGCGCAACGGCGCGGACGGCGCGGCGCCCGACGCAGCAACACATCAAGCGGCGCGGCGGAGCGTCTCGCCGGCGCCGGCGCGCTGCACTCCGCGCGGCGCGCGGTTCCGTCGAGCCGCTCCTCGGCGTCGCGCGCAAGGCAGCGACGAGGCGGAGGAGCTGACGGGAACCACGGCGGCGGGAGGCGAGACCGCGACGGCGTAGACGACTACGGCTCGCCGGTGAAACCCAGGTGACCCACCGGCAGCCCGATTTAAAAGGTATGACGCCGTTGCCCATTGATTTTGGGATTAGGGTTTCATAATATTTGGGGCTTTTCTAATTTGAGAATTTCGTAATGCAATTCGGGTTCTTCTAATCTTTTCTAAACAAGATTCAAGTTGACATTTGAATCGAGTTCCCCAAAATCGCAATTTTAAGGTTTCGGCATTAGGGGAAAAATGGGGATTTTAACTTAGGGTTCTTGATCCACAGTATTCCCCTCCTTCTCCTTGCTGCCCGTGGCCCAGACCGAAAGACCAGATTCTAACTGAAAGACTAAATTACAAAAGAGGCTGATTGAAACAAAATTAGATGCTAATTACAATTAGCCGTGACATCAACAAGTTCATTAGTCATTAACCAATAGTATTAGGGTTCGGATTAAGACTAAATGGCTCTGATACCAAATGTTAGATCTAATTGCTGATGCGGAAGCGATTAGGAACAAGATTAGCCTAATACCGAACCACAAAACTGAGATCATTAGGGAATCTTACTGGAGCTTCATGATGCCATTGACGCAAGTGTAGAAACTTAGGCCGTGGGGGCCTGCTTGGTGACGAGCCGATGCAGGAACCCGTAGAGGATGCAGGGAGACGAACTCCTTTGGGCGACGGCCTTACTACTGCTACAGTGCTGACCCAGATCGGTAGGGGTTTAATGAGACGGGAGAGAGGCATGAGCAACATCCCACGCCTAAGAATTGGTCTCTTCCCTCTATATATATAGCACTGCACAGTAGGGACCGCAACCAAGAGTTAGTTATGCCCCCCGATCAGGGCGCGAGATTAGGGGGCTTAAATGACTGTGATTAAGGGTGTTAATAACCCTGATTAGGGCGGGCGTGAGATTAGGAGAAATTAACTACCTTGGTTAGCTGTTAGCCAACCGGTCAAAACCCAACAGGAGAAAGAAGGGATCTGATCGTTTGAAATCTAAAAGCTAAAGAGTTTTTTTACAAAAAAAAAATCAAGTGAAGGCAGATTTGATCGAAGCACGAATCTTAATTTAATTAGTTCACGAATGCATGTACACCGTTGCTCTCGCAGTTGAACCAGCCGCAGCCTCCGGCAACGGCGGCGCCTGCACGGGCCGAACGCCAACGGCGAGGCTGATGCCCTGCTCTGAGCCCGCTCCTTCGCCGCTGCAGGAGCAGGAGGTGGTCCCCCCGAGCGGCGCTTGCCTCCCGAAGCTCCACAGCCTCCTAAGCGACCTCAGCCGCGCCGTCCCCGCCGACTTCGCCGCGGCGTCGCGTGGGGTAGCCGCCGCCGGCGCCGACGACTCTGGGATCTCGATCGTGATAGCGGAGCCGGCGGCGGGGCTCTGTCGAGCACCGCCCGTGGCCACCGGCGCCGCGGTGAGCGCGCCCTGATCGGATTCAGATGCACCGAGAAGGACACTCGCCGGCAGGTTCATGTTCACCGCGAAGCTCGCCGGCCGCCGCTCCGGCGGGACGGCGGGGAGAGCCGGCGGCGGCGGCGACAAGTCCGGCTTGCCGACGGTGAGCCGGCAGAGTGGGCAGGTGGAGTGGGAGGCCAGCCACAGGTCAACGCACTCGGCGTGAAAGCCATGGCCGCACCGGGGCAAGAACCTGGCCGCCTCCCCGTCCTCGACTCCGGCGAGGCAGACGGCGCACTCCACCCCCTCCTCCGGCGAGCCCTTCGCCGTGCGGTACACCTTGACGGGCAACGACCGCAGCACCTCCGGGTCGACGCCGCGGGCGCGACGAACCGGCGACGGCGACGGCGACGGCGACGACGTCCGGCGGCCGCCGTCGCGCGGGTTGAAGAAGCAGTACTGGACCAAGACGAGCCCGAGGGCGATCACCGCGAAGACCAGGAGGATGCTGGCCACGGTGAGGATGCCTGCGACGGTCATGGTTGGACCCACCGCCGCCGCCGCCGGCGCGTCGGCGTCCTTGCCCGGCGCAGACGACTCCATGGCGGCGGCGCCTTGGTCGGGATCTTGCACCATGCGCGGGGTACGTTTGCGAAGCGTCAAGCATGCAGGTCGAGCTAGCTATAGCGCCATTGGACATTGGAGCCCGTATTTGTAAGAGGCGCACGGTGAGTGGTGAAGCCACGAGGAATCCATGTTGACGACGATGCGACAAGTTCAGAGTCGCAGAGATCGAGGAAGGTGAGGGGAAGCCGCCGATGGAGGGGGACATCGGCGCGTGTTCTTTGGTTGTGTCTGCAGCGAGAGCTAGGCAGGCTTGGGGGGCAAGCCTGGCGCGCCGTGCGCGGCAAACTGGGCAAGCATCTGCCAATCGCAAGGGCGGCTCTGGACTCTGGTTCTATTCTTGATAGCGAAGTGCCGAAGTGACAGCACTGACACGCGGGGCGCTGCAGCTGCATGGATGGTGCATCCAAGATGGATTTCGCCAGGTTCGGTTTGGGGTTTATACACCGAATACCCGTGTATTTAATTAGTAGATTTAAATGATCAATACTTATAATAACAATCGTTTTAAATATTAGCATGTTCTCTGAAATAGAACTTTGACTATAAATTTTTTTAAAAAAATTATAATGTACTAAAAAAATAATATTACGAAAGTCTATCTATACGATTTTTACGTTCTTAATCTAAATAGTTTAAAAGTTCTTTATAGATAAAGTTTTAAAACTTTGACTTAGAACCATGCGAACTCCAGCGTCCGGATGTCCATCAGGACGCGCGCGCGCCGGACCAACAGCGACCGTCCGATCAGCCACCCCCGCGCGCCCATACGTTGGTCATTTTTCAATTAAACTTCTGATTTTTGTATAAAATTCAAACAGTGTTCAAAATGCATGGAATAAATTTCATAATTCTTTTAAAATCGAGGGCAACCCATTTTAAATACTTTTTATTTTTTTGAATTTTCTCACTTTTTCAAAAAAATTTAATGTGAACCTAGGAGCATATGAAACTTAAAATTGCATTTTTGGAATTTGCAATAATGCGATGGGCGAACGACGGGAATTGAACCCGTGCATGGTGGATTCACAATCCACTGCCTTGATCCACTTGGCTACATCCGCCCCTTATCCGGCTAAAGGGGTTTTCCCTTTTTTCCATTCATCATTATTTTATTTATTCTAACCTCCATACTTCGATCGAGATATTGGACATAGAATGCCACTCTTTAAAATGGAAAAAAGGAGTAATTAGTTGTGACACGAAAAAAAAAGAATCCACGTATACTAATGAAACTTGGTCGTGTGCTGATGAACCTTGGCCCACGTATTGATGAAGGCGAGCGCCAGATGAAACCTGATGAAACTTTTATGAAATTTGGATGTAACCTGATGAAACTTGGAATAAACCTATTGAAACTTGATGAAACTTGGATTAACCTGATGAAATTTGAAGAGATTTAGATGAAACCTGTTGAAACATGATGAAACCTGGATTAAACCTGATGAAACTTGACAGTTCAGCAAGTTTAACGAGTATGAAATCTAATTTCAGTATGCGAAACCCAAAGTTTCACTAGGCAAGATTGAAGTTTGAGGAAACCCGGTCAAAATTTATATAGCAGCATACGTCTTGTTTTGTTCGTAAAAATACGAGGAACGCGTTAGTGCAAACAGTTGGTGGATTAGACCACCCAGTCAAATTTTATGGCTACCAAAAGAAAAAATGCTGTGGGACCCACCCCTGCAGCATGCCCCCGCTGCAGTCTGCACGCATCCCGGCACGCGCTCGCGCTGACATCCGTATGTAAGTGTTTTCATTAGAACAAGTCCACAACGACTACTATTTCATCTCAGGGAGAGATTATATATTTAACTGTATTAACTACTCTCCAAATATAAATAATAGGTTAAGCTTAATTAAGCAAACACATCCAGGTTAAGATTAACTAGCTCCGCCGCAAATTAAATGCGGTCTACGAGCAATGGCAGATTGCGTGCAAGAGCATCACTGACTGTAGCTATACTTAGAAATTGACGTATCATCTACTTAGTAAATGATAGCCTTTTCAATTTACTAGCTATATTATTATATTTAAAATTAATATGGGTCCATACTGAAGGACCGAGATCGGCGACTAGAGAGGGTGAATAGGAGCCTAACTTGATTTTGATCGAAATCACCCCTATGACCTTTTTGATAATTCATCGAACACCTGGCGTGCTTTCTTGACAACCTTCTTGAACAATCCGACGATCAGACCATGTGCATATCCGACCAATGTCACACAACGTGCAAACCACATGCACCTCATCGGCTCATGTATGACCGCTTTGGCTCTCGGCCATACGCCGGCCCATACCATGCTCGATCACGCGCCGACCATTGCTCCACAACACGCCACCTTGGGTTGCCCCCAATTGTGCAGCACCGAATGCCCTTGCACAGCCGGCCATTTGGTAGCCGCCAACGCGCCGCTGCCGTGGATCCACACCGCCGCCATCCAGGGAAGGGTTCCCATCGCCATGACCGCGCCCTAGCGCTGCCCAGGGCCGGCGCCGCCCATACATATAGTGTGTATGTATCTTGTAATTTGCTATAAACTGACTATACGATGGTAGCTAGCCTTTATCACTCTCCTCCTATTTTCTCCGCTACATAAGAAAAGGCCGAGTCAAATGAAGAATTCAATATACGTCTAAAAAGTTAATGAGTCCTTTAATACATGCCAATAAATTTATGTAATACTTTTTTCCCACTGATGGAGTTCGTTGTTTCCTCTAATATATGATGGTGATAAAAAATATTATATCGGTTTTAATGGTATATATGAGAAAACTGTCGGTGTGAACAATAGTACAACACCAGGGTGCCCTCTCCACCGCTGTCAAGTGGGATCCGTGGAAAAAGGAAGGTGCGCGGAGTTAAAGTTGTCTAGCCTAAGCATAAGGGTGTACAGACCCCGCTACCAGGTGGTGATCAGGACGCGTGGCAACCCGGCGAGCAGGTGGGCTGCCAGGCCCAAGACACTAGGCGACCAGGACGCGTGGGCGACCAGGACGCATAGTGGCCCGACGAATAGGCAGACGGGCGCCCGCGCATGCGGAACGAAGGACGCATGGGCCCACTGTCAGGGATACAGGACGAAGGTGCAAGGAAGCTTTCTTGCTAAGGATTTCTTCGGAATGCACCAACTCCAGGCCATTTAATGCGACAAAACAGGCCGGCGAGGTGTGTGGGGCGTTTGACGGTATGATTGTCCCGCCTCGCTTGTGGCGTCAGTTACACTGTAGCCACTTCAATCACACGCGGGCTGCTATGTCCCATCCAACTTGCCCCTCTGCCAGAACGTGGGCAAGCTGGACGGCGGCGCAGACTAATTGACTGAGAAGAGTGATAGCTAAAGTGATCGGACCAATAAATGTATTTTTCCTTTCTCTTTACCCAAGCCAGCCTGCGAGTATATAAGGGCTGGGGTACAACCGTAAAGTTATGGAGTACTTTATCAAGTGGTCAATTTTGATCAGACCATCGACCTTGATCAAGACTAGAGAAGCCCAAGTTGGATGGAACAGCCCAGCGGGCCGAAAGCATGGTCCTCCTATCGGCCCAGCTAACTCGCCGCGCAATCCAGTATCCGCCACCTAAACGGGCCGCGAAAGCCTGACTAGGATTCACGTATCATTAGCATAAGCGATAAATAATCAAGTCATTTTTTGACGCGACTCATTTAAGCAACGTCAGCGCTAAGGGCCTATTTCTCCCAGCTTATCGTATTTAATTTACTTATTTGACTTATCTCCTAAATTCTTGAGTTTTTCAAGGCGTACTTAGGAAACAGGTTCCTATTGTTTAACTTGTTTTAGAGAATTTTTAGACACGCCTTCGAGATAGAAAAAACGAATTGAAAAGCTAAATTATTTATATTTTTAAAAAAGATAAGTAAATAAACAGATAAGTTAAATAAGTTGTAGAGACCTGGGCCTAAAACACAGTTAGCCATAGTTATTTCGGATTTTTTTTTTGTCTTAAAGCGTTTTTCTAAGTTTTTAAAACAATTGCTTTTATTCTATTTCCGAGGCACTCTCAAGCACTGTACCCTTTTGTTATTCAGGCCTTGTCTAGCCTAACTGAAGAGGCTTGTCTTCCTTTTTATCCGGTGCTGTTCTTTGCTATCAACAATTCATGTTGTACACAATGTTGATTCCTCACACCAGCTCTTTAGGGTGCAGCAGAACCATGGCAATTAGGATCTGTGCAACACCTATGATGCAAGAAATCATTCACTTACATCATGTTATTTTATTTCTAATTCTTATTTTGATTTTCTTACCACGGACCCTGATTCACAGTCAGAAGCTCAAGTTTTTAATTTAGCTGCAATGTTAGGCAAGGTGCGCCCCCTAAAAAAACAACCATTCTTTCTCTCCCAACCCGTTTAGCAAAAAGAAAATCATGACTTCTTTTTTTGATACAGAATAGGGGAACTCTTTATAATGTAATGCTCTTTTTTATGGGTCATGTTTAACAAGACGGTTTTATCTATACGATTTTAATGTTCTTAATCTAAATAGTTTAAAAGTTCTTTATAGACAAATTTTAAAAACATTGACTTAGAACCAGGCGAACTCCAGCCCCTGGATGTCCGTCTGGACGCGTGTGCCGAACCAGCGGCAATCGTCCGATCAGCCACCCGCTCGTGCCTGTACGTTGGCTAGATGTACAGTTGATCATTTTTCAATTAAACTTCTGATTTTTGTATAAAATGCAAATAGTGTTCAAAATGCATGAAATAAATTTTATAATTCTTTTAAAATCGAGGCAACCCATTTGAAATACTTTTTATTTTTTTAATTTATTTTCAATTTTTCATTTTTTAGTGAACCTAGGAGACCCCACATATGAAACTTGACCCGTACACTAGTGAAACTTGGCCGTGTGCTGATGAACCTTAGCCCACGTATTGATGAAGGCGAGCGTCAGATGAAACTTGGATGAAACCTGGATATAACCTGATGAAACTTGGATGAAACCTGTTGAAACTTGATGAAACTTGGATTAAACCTGATAAAACTTGACAATTTGGCAAATTTAACGAGTATGAAATCCAAATTTCAGCATGCGAAACCCAAAGTTTCACTAGGCAAGATTGAAGTTTGAGGAAACCCGGTCAAAATTTATATAGCAATATACATCTTGTTTTGTTCGTGAAAATACGAGGAACGCGTTGGTGTAAATAGTTGGTGGATTAGACCACCCAGTCAAATTTTATGGCCATCAAAAGAAAAAATGATGTGGGACCCACCCCCTGCAGCATGCCCCCACTGCCGTCTGGGCGCGTCCGGTGCACGTGCTCGTGCGGACGTCTGTGTGTAAGTGTTTTCGTTAGAACAAGTCTACAACGATTACTATTTCATCTCAGGGAGAGATTGTATATTTAACTGTAATAACTACTTTCCCTAACCCGAACCCTAACCCGAAACGGCGGTGGCGAGCTCGACGGCGGCGACGGCGGCGGCGGCGAGGTAAGCTCCTCCTCCTTCCTCCTTTCTTCCTCCTCTGCTGGGCGCGGGGACGGATCCCTTAAGATTAACTGTGGTGCATGCGTTCTATTCTCGGTTCGGTCGTCAGTCGTCCTGATTGGATAAAGTAGTTGCTGTGGACAAATTGGTTTTCCCAGAGAAAAAGGTTACTTTATCAAGTGTGGTCAATTTTGATCAGACCATCAACCTTGATCAAGACTAGAACAGCCCAAGTTGGATGGAACAGCCCAGCAGGCCGGAAGCATGGTCCTCCTGTCGGCCCAGCTAACTCGCCGCGCAATCCAGTATCCGCCACCTCAACGGGCCGCGAAAGCCTGACTAGGATTCACGTATCATTAGCATAAGCGATAAATAATCAAGTCATTTTTGGATGCGACTCATTTAAGCAACGTCAGCGCTAAGGGCATATTTCTCCTAGCTTATCGTATTTAATTTACTTATTCGACTTATCTCCTAAATTCACGAGTTTTTCAAGATGTACTTGAGAAACAGGTTCTCATTATTTGACTTGTTTTAGAGAATTTGTAGACACGCCTTCGAGATAGAAAGGACGAATTGAAAAGTAAATTATTTATATTTTTTAAAAAGATAGGTAAATAAACATATAAGCTAAATAAGCTGTAGAGAACTAGGCCTAAAACTCAGTTAGCCATAGTTATTTTGAACGTGTTTTTTTTTTGTCTTAAAGCGTTTTTCTAAGTTTTAAAATAATTGCTTTTATTCTATTTCCGAGGCACTCTCAAGCACTGTACCATTCTTTGTTATTCAGGCCTTGTCTAGCCTAAACTGAAGAGGCTTGTTTAGCTTCCTTTTTATCCGGTGCTGTTCTTTGCTATCAACAATTCATGTTGTACACGATGTTGATTCCTCACACCCGCTCTTTAGCAGAACCATGACAATTAGGATCTGTGCAACACCTATGATGCAAGAAATCATTCACTTACATCATGTTATTTTTTTTCTAATTCTTATTTTGATTTTCGTACCACGGACCCTGGTTCACAGTCAGAAGCTCAAGTTTTTAATTTAGCTGCAATGTTAGGCAAGGTGACCCGCTTAAAAAAACCATTCTTTCTCTCCCAACCCGTTTAGCAAAAAGAAAATCATGACTTCCTTTTTGGACACAGAATAGGGGAACTCTTTATAATGTAATGCTCTTTTTTATGGGTCATGTTTAAAATATTAATTCTTTAAAAGTATTTCTATATGGAGTTTGTTAACACACAACCCAATTGTTTTTAACCATTGATCTAATCTGATCCAATGGTGTTTATGAGATCTCAGGCACCTTTCCTTTGGCTTTCTGATAACTTTGTTCATTTCCGATGAATTATTTTCGATGTGTAAGGGCGTGAACACACAACCATGCGTTTGTAGTTTTCTGCTTTGCGAAAAGAAGGATGCCGCCTACGCTCGCTGCCTTCGTCGGCGCCCGCCGCCGTTAGACGCCCATTCTCATGTCTTCATTGACAACTGGACCGGTCGACAAGCACATGGCCGTGGCTGCCGTGGGACGCACAGCGGCGGTGGGGGCCAAGGATAAGAATCCAAATTAGCCATACGATGAACGATACATGTAGAGTACCCCATTTTCACACTTAGCTCAATGGAGATAAGGCTCTCGTGCTGTCCGAATGGCTGAAAACCAACATACGAGTAGCCCGCAGCCGCAGGCATACCAAGTAGGTTAACTCTCAGCCCGGGCTACAATGACGAAAGCGGGCTATCTCAATTGAAACGAGGATGAGCTCGGGTACCGGATATGTGCTTCAGTAACGGCTCCCAAGATCAGCTACCGTTACAAACATATCCTCATTTGGATCGATAACACAACACATAAGCAAATGGTCACGACTTAATATTACAAAAGGTATGGACTGCTGCCCATACAAATAAGTTTAATATAGTTCAGAGTAGATCGCAGTAGAATAGATAATTGATTCACAAAAGCAGCGGAATGTCATTGTCTAAAAGAACCAAAAGCCAGCGTGGTATGTCTCCCAACCCAAGGGCAACCGACTGGAAGCTAGAACTCGGCACCGTGCCCACTAATGTCATCGTTTCCCGCTTGATAATAATACTCAAGCCACCTGCAACAATTATCAGCACATTGGTTGAGTACAAATGGTACTCTGCACTATAAGGTACATATAGCCTTGTTCATGCATAGTAGAAATCAACCGAAAGGCTAGCAAGACCATTACAGCGTAAAGAGCATTTAAAAGACGTAAATTTAGGTAGATTGCAAATGGTATTTGATAAAAACATGTAAAGACTTGTAAACCAACAGTAACATCATGAAGTGTAACATTGTCAATTCCATCAATATCAAATCTCCGGGCTCTAACCACCCAAGGTCTCTATCCGACCATAACATCACGGGACTCTATCCGTCCTCGGTCTCTATCCAACTGATCACCACGAGCAACCCAGTGCTCGGAAACATAACCCAGTCCATACCATAACCAACCCAGAACCCAAATGTTAACCGAAGTGTCTCGATTTAACAAGCTTTCATCCCTAACCAAAGGACGCGGCTGTTCGAACAGTTCATAACTCTGCAGAGGTGTACGACTTTACCCACACAACACAGCAAGCCATGCCGAAGCCTCCCAGATGTACGTGCCAGATCATTAGATCGTCCGGTAACTGTAGCCCACTGTTCCACGTGCCATGTTGTGGTTCAATGGAGTTAATCGTTGCTGTGGACGTTACTCAGGGCCCTCTGTCCGGCCTTTCCTGAGCCCCCACGGAAGCTACCCATGGCTAAGAAGCGGCCCCTGGGAGGTCCCCACTAACAAAACACAAGCGAATAAACAACAATAGCCCCAATGATCACCAACGATGCAAGCACGCACATAAAGTCGGTTAAGTGTCCCCAAAATACACGTGTGGTCGTACGTATAGTAGCTCGAAATGATGGCACCATGTTCGGTCCTTAATCATCCGAACGGGGCTATGTGACCAAGATCTTTCCTCCCGCCATCTCCTATCACCCGTTCCGGCACAACTCCAATCCTCACATTCCAATCATCATCAAGATATCATAATCAGATATTGCTCTCAACCACGTAGACTCTAAGCAAGTCTAAACATTCGTGACACAGCCATAGATATATAGTATCCACTTAGACTATCAAGGAATGGATGTATCAACATATTAATAAACTGACCACTAGTAGGACATAACTACTTCTACCTATCAAATGTCATATAGAAACTAGCATGCAACGTTGATAGAACATATTCAAAGTAATGCAGGCAAATAGAGGTCAACATGATTGAGTCAAATGAGGGGAGTAATAAGTGTCTTGGTGCTGGTCGTCGGAAGGGAGAGCAGCTTGTTCAAGTCCGGGCTCCTCCGGAACGTCGTTTCCTATCGTTTCGGTAACAAGCACATCAACCAAAATCCAAATAAAATACCAAAACTTAGAGAAGCATGGAACAACATAATATCTCAGAAAGTTCATGAGCTAATGCAGGTTTTGCAAAAAGAATCACTCAAATCCGAGCTCGGATGACTGAGATATGACTATTTGAAGTCAGGGTGCTATGGGTAGCTCGGGCTAGGAATAGGAAGATCGGGAATGCTCAAGGTAGCTCGGAACCGAGCCTACTTGCCAGGGGAGGTTGTTCTCTTGTCAAATAAAGGTTACCATAGGTTGGATGTGGCTTATCTTAGCTCTCTAAGGCAAGGTCTTGGTCGGACTCTAATAGGTTTAGCTCGGGTAAGTCACTCAGCAGGTACATTTCTCAGTGCGGGCTATTTTTGAGGCAGAGGACAAGCTCGGCTAAGCCTGGGGTCAACATAAAAGTTGTAGAGAATTCCCTGGCGAACAACTTTTATGTAGAACACTTCTCGATCTGGGCTACGGTTGATTTTATAGAAATTATTTACTGAGTGGCTGTTTCTGGATACGGACTAAAACTGAATGGGTTTGAGACTGCTGTGCTTAGGCTCGGTTTAGCTTAAAGATGAACTTATGAACGGGCCTAGATGATGCAAGTAATGGAGAAGAGATTTTCTAAGATTCTTACCAAGCAAGGGGTGCCTTGCTTAGGATTGGACGTCGGGAGGATGGAGAGGTCTAAGAGGATGAAGCTCAACAGCGGCCTCCTTCTTCTTGTTGATGTCGCCTCCTTCATGCTGCTGCCTTCCCGTCCTTGTTGATGCTTCTCCCACTGCTCCCTTCCCGTCCTTGTTGATGCTTCTCCCACTGCTCCTTCACTCTTCCAGGTGATGAAGAACCTTCCAAGAGTCTCCCTTAGACTTAGGGACACAAGAGATGGCAGCAAAGGGAAGAACTAAGTGAGTTCTCGCTGCTGTAAGCTTAGAACTTGGGTGGTGATGAAAATGGGATAGAACTCACCGAATCCTTCGTGCATGCGAATGCCGTCGAAGGTGTGGGGAGCTCAGGGCTAGAGAGCTTGGATTTCGACATGCACAAGCTCTCTCCAAGTATCTAAGTGGATTTGAGGGTAGAGGGATGGATGAACTGCTGCTGTTCTTCTCAACTCGAGCAGCAGGAGAAGGAAGCAGAAATAGGGCTGTAGAGAGGTGGGGGATGGCTGGTTGGGGCCTTAAATAGGGCTGCTTTGTGTGGGTGACAAGCGGGGCCAGGTCCCACATGTAAATGAGAGATTACAAGTGTAAAACTCGGTGAGAAAAGGAGAGACACTGCTGCTGTCCAAATGGCTCTGCCACTTGGCTTCATCCTACGCTGGCGCACGCCACCTGGTGTGGTTCCACGGCTTCTCTGCGCCGCGTGAGAAAACTGTCGGATGCACCGCCCATTCCATCCAATGAGAAGGTAGTCATTGGGTCTTTGTCTGGGACAAAGAGAATAAAAGAATAATAGGGATTTACTTCACTCGGGCTGCCTCTAATAGGAAAAGATAGTCTTCCTAATTAAGCTCGGGTTCTTCCGGGCTTGGTTAATCTTCCCCCGAGCTCGGTGAAGCTCGGTCGGCGTGCTCGCTTGCCTGCTCGGCCAATAGCTATGGGTTCTGGTCGTCCAACGTCCAAGTCCGATTGGGGAGAGTAGGCGCGAGTAAAGGATCACTCGAGCTAGCTCGATGGGGTGCTTTCTAGCTCGACCAGTTAAGGAACGTGCCCAGCGGGCTATATATAGTTGCCCGCCAAAGCCCGGTCAATATCTACCTCACCATTCTGGTAGCTTGGGTGACTGGTATTCTAATGGTTTTAGTTTAAAGTTCTATGTTCCCACTGTATAGCCCGATGGATGAATGCATATCAATGAAAAGTTTTAAAGAACCGTAGAAAAATCAAATGAACACAACAATAGTATACATGCTTAATCGAAAATGGCAGTTGGGCTGTTACAATACACGGTTAATAATGCTCTCACTCTATGAAGGTTGAGAGGGAGTGCACTTTGGTAGCATCATGCAAATATTCGTTAGTTCTATACGGGCCAAACGGGCCAATAATTGTAACACGTATCTGACACCGATAGCCCAATTAGATGCCAAAGAAAACCCCGCGGAAACTACCACGACGCGACAGTTCAAACCCAGATCGTAAAACCCCAACCAGCTCGGCGGCGAGCTCTCCGGCGATGCGGCCGCCGGCGACCGCCTCATCTTCCGGACAACAGGAGCCCCGCCCGGAGAACCCCCTCCTACTCCTCCCCTCCTCCCGCGCGGCCAAGCTCTCCCTTGGCTGCCCCCTTCTCGACCGCCTCCTCTCCGGCGGCCTCCCCGCCGCCTCCGTCACCGAGATCACCGGCGAATCCGCCTCCGGGAAGACCCAGCTCTGTCTCCAGCTCGCCCTCCTCGCGCCCCTCTCCCCGCTCTCTTCCTCCTCCCTCTTCCTCCACTCCGACCTCCCATTCCCCCTCCGCCGCCTCCGCCTCCTCGCACCCAAATCCCAGTCTGAGCTCCTCGACCACGTCTTCGTCGCCGCCGTCCACTCCCCCGCCGACCTCCTCACCCTCCTCTCCCGCGCGCAGCGCCTCCTCTCCCAACCAAGCAACTACCCCCACCGCCTCCCCATCCGCCTCATCCTCCTCGACTCCATGGCCTCCCTCTTCCGCGCCGACTTCGACGCCTCACCCGCTGACCTCAAGCGCCGCTCCGGGCTGTTCTTCAAGGTCTCTGCAATACTGAAGGAACTGGCGTACAGGCACCAGTGCGTGGTGGTGGTGACCAACCAGGTGGTGGACGTGGTGGAGGGGGAGTCCGGGAACACGGTAGCGTGGTCGTCGGGGCGGCGGGTGAGCCCCGCGCTGGGGCTCGCGTGGGCAAACTGTGTCAACACTCGGCTGTTCCTGACACGGGAGGTGGACGGCGCCGGCGGGAGCGCGAGGAGGCGCATGAAGGTGGCGTTCGCACCGCACCTGCCGGACCGGACGTGCGATTTTGTGATAAGGAGGGACGGCGTGTTCGGCGTTGAGCCGCCGGAGAGGTAGGAGCTCTTGTTCTTGGTATGTAGTCATGAGAGAGTGCGTGTGTGTGCCGTGTCCATGTACTGTTCGACGAAATGTGCCTCTGGGTCAATGGATGATGGACATACAGTCTAAAAATATTCAAGTATTTTAACTTGACTTATGCAATGGTTGCAAAGAGAGCCAAACTAGCTTTGTTGCAAGACAATGGCCTACTGATTAAACTATTTTGGGGATTTGGTAAACTTGTTGCAAGGAACATGGTAGCTAGGGTGAAGTTTGACTGTTGAAGGCATAATAGGTTCTTGCCTTAGTGGATGTTTGGTTGATCTTAATTTGAAGGGTACTGGTTATGTACAGCTCAAAAGTTATGTACTCTGTTAAATTTGTCAAAGTGAGCATTAAAATTCAATAGCCAGCAGTTTGGTGGATGTTAAGTCTATTATTATTGGTACAGTATGTTGTGGAATCAAACATCCTTACACTTCAATAATAAGCAACTTGGGTGCTTATGATGCTATCGAGTGTTGACAGTAACAAACCATCACAGGATGTTGACTATCTTTCACTTGAAATATTCATATCCTGCAATGATTAGATCATTGTGCTCCTGTACAAAAATAACATATTTTAGCTCTACTGAACAAAACCAAACCCAACCGCGAACCAAAGAGGACCGTAGTCCGTAGATGTAGTGATAACAATATACTTGAGTTTCTGTATTGAGGAAAAGGAATTTAAAAGTTAAATATAAGAGTAGACATTACCTGAAGAGGTGAAGAATATACCAAATAAAGCAATCGAAAAGGGCCTGCAATACTAGATTTGACTAATGAGGTGTGACTTACTTTGGTAGGATGCATGATCCATTTTGAAAAGTGCTGACAATTCAACACAAATTTGTGTTGTTCTGTGTGATCCATCATCCAGAGACTTTTTTTTTTCAAAATAAAAAAGTACATTTAAATGTGTTCCACCTACAAATTAACAAATAGAAGTTTAACAAATTAACAAGATTCTACTTTATCAAACTGACTACATTAAAATGGAAAATTGTGTCATAAACATTTGTATTTCTGTACCTTATCAAATTCGAAGCTATTTAAGTTCTTTTATTTCCTAAAAAGGATTCAAAATTTTGTACAACTTCAATGGAAGAAAGAATATCATTGCTTCTTAAAGGTCAGACATCAAACAAAGAAGAAATGATGCATGAGTAGAGTGGCATCAACTCTTGTTTTAACTATAACAAATAGTGTTGACTCTTCAATGGAAGCTGGCTTGCTCTTTCTTAAAATTGTTTTTATATTAGTATGTAAATCCTGAAAATGCTAACATATCTATAGAAGTTAACCTCATTAAAGAAAAGGAAGAAAGATGCTGATGTGTTGTCTACTTTGAAGTTTGAACATAAGAATGGTAAAATTTAAGCCTAAACTTTGACGAAACAAAAACATATAAAAAGAACAGGGTGTCTAAAAAATGCTTAACTATTCTCTTTCTTTGCTAAGTTTTGCTTGATTCAAATATGAACTTTATGCTCAAAAGTAGGTGTCTCTGGATCTATTTATTCTAAGTTTGAAGAGAAAAACTAATCGTAATATGAACTGAATTTCATATCTAGTTATTGCTTTTAAATTAGTTTATCTTATTATATGTTTAATGCATTCATTTTCTGTGACAAAATGAATCATGTGTGTGTGCCGAGTGTGCTGCAAATATGTAATTTCTACAAATTTCTCACATCCATGAAACTGATTGTCCCTTTAACAGGATGAGTTGTGACCCACCTTTAAAATAGACAAGAAGCAACATGAGTATTGGGCCTCATGGAACTGTATTGATGAACAGTCCAGGGATAGAAATTTTTAGAAGCAAAAAACTAAGCTGATGTAGTTATTGACCTAGACTTATCTTTTCAGTTCAAAACTTGGATATTGTACTCTGCATTTTAATTAGATAGGATGATGTTCCCACATTGTCTTGTGATTGAGCCGTACTTTGGTATAATGATAACTGAAGCATTATTGTGCCACAGTCCACAGGTGTCCTGTGTATGGAAAAACTACTAACTAATACTAACATAATTCAAATGCTATTGCTACAATACAGATACAACATATTAGCATTTTAATTATGGTAATATAGCAAATTCATTTTAGAGCACTTACTCTTTAACCATGGTGTTGGTATACTATAAGTTTGATGCCTCTAGTATTTTACATCTCTACACTCTGCCCATGTGCAGGCTGCAGCCAAACTTTATTTGAGTATATTTGCTATTATTTTAATTTGTTCTTGTATGCCTAATAAATTACCCTGATATAGAGAAAACTATGATTCCTATATTGGTTCCAGTGTGGCATGCAATATCTACCATTTCCTACCTGAATCAGATCGACCAAAGTTTGTCCCTATAATTAATCCCTTGATTTTGACAGGTAAAATGTTCTCTTCAAATAGTTATGGAGGCAATTCAATGGACCACCACCTTCTGTGACCCTTAAATTCATCATAGCACCCCTTCAGTGCCATCTCGTCCTATGAAAAGTAACCAACTGTACTTTACTCCTCCTGGCTTCTGTAAGGAGGCACTTCTAGGGTTGTATAATTATTGAACTATGATGGATCCAGCTATGATGGATCGTTTACTTGGGAAAAACCTGATGTAGCAAATTTGGTGGTTTACACTTTTGTCTTTTTACCCCTTTCAAAATAACTGGTCCTATATTTTGATTAAACAACAAGTGGTTGAAACCCACATAGCAGAACCAATAAAATGAACATCTAAATATCAATATGTTTCTCGCTCAAAAATGTTGATAGGTTTCCGTTCAGGCTCTGAATGGTGAACCTGGTGTATGTTATAAGCACTGTTTGATTGTATAGTTCTGTACATTTTGCTAAATTTTCATTACATGATTGCTGTAAATTTACAGGACGTGTTATAGAGATCCTGGCAATCAATTTGCACAAGTGGATTGTTCACCAATATCATTGCAGAATTAACTTACAGGCATTCAGCCTTCTAGGACCTCTAGGTCAAGCCTAGTTTAGTTATATGTTGAACACAAGGTAACATATCCTGCTGTGCTGATGCAGATGCGACCAGGTAATTTATGCACTTCCAAGCTTCTTAGTTTTAAATCTTTTCCATGGGATATCACCCATGTTTAACCAATAAAGGACTTACCCATAAAATACCAGTTTCACATTGCATTTATCATAGAACTGGTCCCCTCCTTTGTTGCAAACACAGTACTATGCACATCACATCAAACAACAGTATAGAGATGAAAGCACATAGATAGTGTCTAGAGAGTAACCAAACTAGACATGACACAAAGAGCCAACGGAAGGAATGCAGGTCATACGCCTCTAGCAAGCAGCATGTCTGCAACTATTTCAAGGTAACTTCGCAGCATGGCTACAACTCTCCTGCTTATATTCTGATGAGTCTTGAGAGGAACAACCACTTGCTAGTCTCCTCCCACTTTCTGAATTCTGATCATTTATTCATTCCATTTTTAGGTGTACCTGAATTCATGGATATGCAGATGGACGACGAGGAGCTGAACTTAAACTTGTCGCTTCATCCATCATACCCTCCGAGGTTTCCAACAGCGTTCTCATGCTGCTACTGTTCTAAGAAGTTCCGGAGTTCCCAGGCTTTAGGTGGCCACCAGAATGCGCACAAGCTTCAGCGTAGCCCTGCAAAGAGCAGTCGAGGGACCGCTCTAGCAATAAGCCAAGGGAAGGGTCAGAATTCTGGGATGAAGGAGGGAAGTTCTGCACTCTCAGCTGAGCCTGGCTGCGTGGTTTCAAGTGGAAAGAAGAATCATGAAGAGGTTTGGCAGGTGCTGCAAGGATCAGGTGGTTCATCATCTTCTGGTACGATTATCCATAATGCTATTGAACAGGGTGTAGGGCATGGGATGATCGACTTGTCCTTGAAGTTATAATATGTCATCCGTGTCCTGTTTTCATGCTGCTTCCTTCCTAGCATGGTTTCTTGGAGTTGTATATATCTGTAACACCAGTTGCAATGGTTTGGGGTCATCCTGTGAGGGCACCTTCATGTTTCTAGTGATCCAGTAGTTTCATATAAATGGAAGAAGAAAATATTACGAAGTTGCAAATCTACTGCAGGTAGCGGTAGGTTCAGCAAAGTCGGTCTCTCTGTTGTTCCGTGCTTGCGGATGCTTTTTAAATAAAGGATCCAAACTTGCAGCTGCGATGTAACCTGTAACCACATGGAACATTTGAATTATGCCCTTCTATTATCAGCTGTCTCTTTATGTTGTGGAAGGATCACTGAATCCTATCTGCGTGTAGTTACCTACACTTTGTAGCAGCTTTTCTTATACTTGTGGTCTGGATGCCTGTAAAGTTCATTCCTATAATTTTTGCTGAATTGTTTCACATTTCAATTCCAATTGTCTTCCGTTCCTCCATGGATTCCAGCCAACTCCAAAAGCATTGTAAGTTCACCTGTTTATGTCATCTCAAGGTCTAATGCTGCTTTCTTCATGACATTCATCAGCACCCTATCTACTCCATAATTCTGTTCTGGAAACCCTGTGCTGTTATTTCTTATTTAAATAAACTTTCATTCTGTCCTTTAAAGTTTAAATACAGTTTCACGATGCGACTATGTGAGAAATCCTTGTATGATTAGTTGAGTACAGGAACTGATGGGTGCATGTCCGTCTTGGGCAGTCACCATTGTTTCCTAATCACCCCGGACTGAGTACGTTTATGCCGTACCATTACCGCATCATGAGAAAAGCTAAAGTAAATGTCGATGGATGGGAGTTTCGCAGGTTCTCGGCTGTTAGAGCATCTCCAATCTGGACAACTCAGCAGGCTACAAGGAGTTTACCTCGTCTTTTTGCTTATGTGGAGGAGAGAAGAAAAGAAAAGAGATGAAGACTAGCTCTAAATCAAAAGCTAGTCTATAGCGGATTACAAGGTGCATTGCTTCTATTACATATGGGTCCATATAAATTTTAAGAGCTAATGCTATAGCTAATCCATTGAAAGGGTTATCTACAAGCTATCTGTATATGACACAGAGCTTTCTTATAGCTAGTAATTAGCTCTACCATTAGAGATGTTCTTAACATGCTGCACGACATAGCACGCCAGTTGATTGTTGCAACCCTCATTGTATATATTCAGATGATTCTTGATTCTTGCATGAAAATTCTCATAAATTTTGAGCATCACAGGATGCAAGTCCTTAGTTGTGGGGCTGATTTCTTTCATAGTTAGGTGTTCTTGTTCAGTCTTTCAGGTGAGTTGTGTTTGCAGCCATAAACGACAAGACATGGGCCACGGGTTTATAGTTGCTGTTGTTGCTACATGGATTTCACGGCCTGGAAAATGACAGGCTTCCAGTGGGCTCCGGCAGGACCTTTCAGGTGTACATTGCCCATTTGCTTATAGATTTAAGACTGTTCAATAGGTGCCAGTTCTGCAAAAATAGACGTTTGGTTTCTCCAATTGTCCTTGCAAAAAGAAGCTAACAAAACCAAATTGAAGGAGCAACACAGCTAAGACAAGATTTAGTGATGTTTGTTGCTGTGTTGTTGTTTGAACTAGGAACCACCTACTTGAGAATGTAGGATTGATAGTGGTATACCCGAGGAGGTTTTGTAGAGTTTCACTTCTAACAAACAGTGGCATAGGGATCGATTGCACAAACAAACCTCGGAATACATAGTACGTGCATATGGTTAAAGGAAGAAGATACAAAATATAACTATTGAGCTACAAGTCCAACCTGGTTAAACATTAGTGCCCCCCCTCCCTTCTTTCCATGTTATGTTGTCCTCTATCTAACTCATAAATACATTCAACCCCCAAACTTTCCATTGCATTTCTCTTCTTCTTGATCGGTCCTGCCCTTTGCATTCAAAATAAATAAATACATTCAACCCCTATAGACTTTATGAAAGGATCCATGCAAGAATGGAAGTAGAAGGATTAGAAGCACAGTTAGCTCATTTGTATACCCACATTGGAAAATTGCTCAAATAACACTCAATTTGTTGTGAAATCAAAAAACGACATCACCGTTTTCTAAAATAACACCGTGACAATGAACTTTATTCCCAAATGACATTTTCGCATTTTCTATCTGTCGGGGATAAAAATACGGTCCATTGCCATGGCCTACTCCCTGACGGCCCAATCGAGCAGCCTGCCAGGGCCCAGCTCCCTGGAAGGTTCTATCTGGCCCATATGCATCTTGCCGAACAGCCTCTTGGCTGGTATGGTGCATAGTGGCCAAGGAATAATGTTTGAGTCCGTCTCGAACAGAAGTCCTGCACGGCTACGTGAAGACCCGGACGTTGGTTTCCCGGATTGGATTGGAAGTCGTGGTCCCCAAGATTAGGAGATTACCTTATCTACCGTAGGTTATATTTGGCATGTATGAGTTCGTTACGATCTCAGATTTGAAAGATCAAAATCAAAAAGTAGTCGTGGCAGCTTGAATCTCTGACTCGAGGAACAATCTGAAGAAGGAATAACCATGGAAAAAACGCACTCGGCTGGCTCGACTCCACCAAGAACTCCGGCGCCAGAAACAGATCAGAAAAAACCAGATCTAGCAAAAGAAGAAGGGCAAAAGTGGTTCCCTTTTTCCCAATTAACAACTTTATTTTGGCCCTCACCGGAAACCAAGAAGAAAAGCCATGCTTTCGACCCAAAACACCAAGCCGGCCACGATCGCCGCGCCGACTTAGGCCCAAGCCAAAGCTCTGCATCTTCCTCCGTCGTGTCGACACAACGAGGTATTTTATTGGCTAAAACAAAGAACAATCACACCTTATTGCTCTGTCTACTGACGAAGAAATCTCAGATCCCAAGTGCCCCGCCCAGATCCGTGCTCCTTCTACCCCAACAGCTGCCCGAAGGCTGCTGCCGACGCATGGAGACCCCGAATCTGGGCGGCGCGGAGCTCGCCCCTTTTTCTCCTAAGCCGCCGCCACCACGGGAGGGTGCTCTCCTGAGGAGGCGTATTTGCTTGTTCATTTCTCTTCTTCTTGATCGGTCCTGCCCTTTGCATTCAAAATAAATAAATACATTCAACCCCTATAGACTTTATGAAAGGATCCATGCAAGAATGGAAGTAGAAGGATTAGAAGCACAGTTAGCTCATTTGTATACCCACATTGGAAAATTGCTCAAATAACACTCAATTTGTTGTGAAATCAAAAAACGACATCACCGTTTTCTAAACTAACACCGTGACAACGAACTTTATTACCAAATGACATTTTCGCATTTTCTATCCATTTTCCCATCTTTCCCATCTTTTTTCCCTCCCTTTTCCCCTTTTTCCCGATCCACCGTCATCTCGCTCATCTCCGACGACGGCGGGCCGGCGATGAGAGCGACGGTGGCGACGGGAGCCACGGCGGCGAGCGCGACGACGACGGAAGCCGTGGCGGTGGCGCCGAGACGACGGGCAGTGGAAGTGGCGCAGCGCGGTGCTGCAACGGCAACGGCAACGCGGTGGCGACGGCGATGGGAGCGGCGGCGGCATCGGGAGGCAGTGCCCGGGTTGGCGCGACGCAGCGGCGACCGGAGGCAGCGGGGACGGCGATCGGAGTGGCGGCGCCCCCGCCGGTGGTGTGGAAGAAGGCCAAAAGGGGAAAAAAGGGGGGAAAAGGTGGGAAAAATGCTCAAATGTCAATTGAGAATAAAATTCGTTGCCTCGGTGTCATTTTAGAAAACGGAGGCGAATTGAGTGTTATTTTGTTTTGTGCCAGCGAATTCGGTGTCATTTGAGCAAATTTCCCCCACGAAACAGCTTCTTTAGGCGCTGATTCTTTCTCCGTAGCTTTTGTTGTCTAGTTCGATTGCAACGTCTTACTGAGAAATTGGACGCTGCGTTGAAGCTTCAACTCTTACACTACGTTGTCAAGGTTCCCACTTCCCAGTTTCCTTTCCTCAAAAGGACTTCTGTCTGGCAACATGAGTACTGGTCTATGGGCGACATCAGCAAGAGTCGATGTTTTGCATCTGTTGATCTTCCCCCACCGTCCACCGATGCCTCTGCCAAATAGGTGCTCTTGTTTTGCTTTACACGACTTGTGCTTATTTGCAAAGCTTTATAGCGCTTAGCTATAGCTCATCCCTCCTGCGTCCATGTCACTCCGTACCTCCTCTCGCGCGGCCACGTCGCCCTAAAATTATTTGCCGTTCGATCGTGCCGTGTGCTCGCATTTCTGGCCGTTCAGATCGTCCCCTTCCAGGAGGATCAACTTTGCTCGAACACCCCTTGCCTTTATAGTTTTACGGAAAGCGCCCCTCGGCTTTGCGTATAGCTTCTTTATGTGTGCTTTTCCCACGCTCTCATTTGCGGTTGCCTCCTTCGTTTTTGGTGCCTCCTGCAGCCAGGCCTTTTTTGCCTTCCTAAGTGCACCCGCTGTTCTAGGGAAATTACCCGCCGCTACCATTGTGCTCATGCGGCTGCCTCTTTCCAGGCCTCAGATTGGGGATGGGGATGGGGATGGACGAAGTGGAGGAGAGTGAGGAATGGTGGGTGAGGGGCTGAGCATGGGGTGCTGGCCGTTCTGTGCAGTGGTGCTAGCTACCGCCGTCATGCTTTCGGCTGCGTCGTGACGGCGTGCGGTGCCTCTTCTTTGTTGGCGGTCGCCGTGTCGCCGTCGCCGCGGCCGACCTATGTGCTTGTGGGAGCACCCACATTCTCCTGGGCGGCTATTGCTGCGCCGTCACGGGGAAGAGCTGCTTGCTCGCGACCTGCAGGTACTGCGATTTGGTTTGCTTCTGAACAGAGCCACCTTTCTGCGATCCCAACAATTTCTAACGAGTAAATTTCACTAGCGGTCCTTAAACTTGTCCCGAGTTCTCACCAAGGTCCCGGTACTTGCAAATTGCATTTTCGCATCCTTAAACTCGTTTTCCTGTGCCAGTTCGGTCCAAATTCAAAAACAAAATCACAAAAAGTCACAAAAACCATTAAAAATCAAGAAATTTCAGAAAATATTCAAAAAAATCATTAAAAATCACGAAAATATTCAAAAAAACACAAAAAATTCATGAATTTTTTTTATAAATTCATAAAAATCAGAAAATATTAGGAAAAATCATAAAAAATCACCAAAAAAATAAATTTTTCAAGAAGCATAAAATTCTGCAAATTCATAAAATATTCATAAAAAATACAACTACACATGAAAATATTCAGAAAATTCATAAAATTCATAATCTAAATGTATAAGTTTTTCTGAATTTTCTAAAAATTTCCTTAAAAAATTAAGCGGAGGTATGACTTAGCTTGGGCGAGTAGTATTACATTCAGAAAATCCACTGCCACGGGGAAAGGGACAGCTGCCACCGCCTAGGCTAAGACCAACAACAGACGACAACGGTCTTGGCGGGTGGTCCAGATCGATCGATCAAATTTTTATTTTTATTACTTTTTTTATCTAATGTATAAATTTTTGTAATGAGGTTTTTCGAAATTTTTTAGGATTTTTTTTTATCAATTTTTTGATTTTTATGAATTTTTAAAAATAATGGTTTTTGTGATTTTTTTATGATTTTTAATGAATTTTTTGATATTTTCTGAATATTTTTTTTATCAATTTATGATTTTCTAATATTTTGTTTTTGAATTTGGACCAGACTGGCACAGGAAAACGAGTTTAAGGATGCGAAAATGTAATTTGCAAGTACCGGGACTTAGATGAGAACTCGGAACAAGTTCAAGAACTGCCAGTTGTGGACTGCATGGGCCCCGGGTATCCTCTAGAAGGCCCGTAAGGGAGCAGATAGGGGGCGACCCAGATCGGTTGGCCGAAGATGGAAACCACTCGGATTACGCGCGAGCTTGAGCCGCAAGAAAGGGTCCGAGTTTATGGGATATCCCCATATAATTAGCAGATCAATGCATACATTCCATGTAACATCATAACGAAAATAGCTGCCATATACGTTGCGACTTTCTGTAAACAATATCCCCCCCTGTACTATATAAAGGGAGGGGGTAAAAGCCATCGGCATAGGCCATAGAATCACCGAATAGGAGCATCATCTTGCATCCCGATTCACCGAATAATCCCAGAGCACAGGAAGTAGGGTATTACCTCCTCCGTTGAGGGCCTGAACCTGTATAACCCTGTCTTGTGTTACCCATCTGTTCTAGACCTTGATTAGCGTCCCCTCGTACAAATTCATTGCCGGCGGTGACCCCCCAGTTAATCATCTGTCTACACAATCCTAGTGCAATTATCAAGTAAGCGGAAGCGATAAACAAATTACAAGGCAACTAAGACATGGCATTCAATTTATCACAAGCGATGCAAAGAAAGTAAGTGCGGAAATTAAATGAGAGAGTGACAAGGTATTTGTTTGACCGAAGTTCGGAGCCGCAACTCCTGCTCTCCGTTGAGGCTACCCCTTGCGCACAAGGACCGGCTCGCTCCCGAGCCTAATGCCTCACTTACTCCCCGGTAGTCGTTCCGCCACTCCGGCGAGGTGGACACCGTCACCCCTACACCGACTCAAGAGTAGCCACACGCCAAGGCCTATTCCCAAGCCCACGCCTCCACAAAGGATGCTGTCTTCAAAAGTAACAAGCCCGAAACGCCCCAATCATGCCAGATCGAAGGACTTCCATGAAGCTCGGTGTTGGGGAATAATGATTTGTGGCTTTAGTTGATTTGTGGGCGGAGGAATGGCTCTAGAACACCTAATTGATGAGCTATGAATGTGGTAAGTGAAGTGGAGCAGCAAACCTCAAAGTAGCCAGCCACTAGGTAGGTATTTATAGCCCCTAGAGCAAAACTAGCCGTTGCCCCTCGGAAGAGGACAAAACAGATCAACACATGCATGACATGTAACGACACAACAGAATTAGCTACCGCATATCGCGTGCTACCCTGTAACTCTATCCCCCCTGCACTATATAAAGGGAGGGGATAGAGGCCATCGGCACGGGCAACAATACAGAGACGTAGAGTCATCTACAGCGCACAGCATCATCTTGCATCCCGCATCTTGATTCACCATATAATCCCAGAACACAGGAAGTAGGGTATTACCTCCTCTGTTGAGGGCCTGAACCTGTATAACCCTGTCTTGTGTTAGCCATCTGGCCTAGTTCTTGATTAGCGTCCCCTCGTACAAATTTATTGTCGGTGGTGACCCCCCAGTTAGTCACCTGCCGACAGTCGCCCAGGCCACGCCGCCGAGCGCCGTCTCCCAGGCCGCCGGCGGAGGCTGTGCCGTCGCCCAGGCCGCGCCGCCGAGCGCCGTTGCCCAGGCCGCGCCACCGTGCGCCGGCGTAGGCCGTGCCGTCGCCCAGGCCGCCGCCGCGCGCCGGTCGTGGCCGCGCCACCGCCGTCTCCCGCGCGGCCTAGGCCACGGTGCCGTCGGATCCGGCCTCCACGCCGGCCGCCCCCGACGAAGCGCGCCGGCCGACGCCGCAAGAGATGGAGAGAGGAAGAGGAGGATCCCCGCCTTGCTGCTCCACGCCGGTGGAGGTGGCGCCGGCGGGGAAGAGGAGGCGCCGGAGAGCCCGCCGGCGGCGGCAGGCCGGCCGGCCGGCGACGAGGGCCGCCGCCGTGGCCGCCGCCGCCGGGGGCGGCTAGACCACGGAAGGAGCCGAGAGGGAGAGGGAACGCGAGCGGAAGGCCAAGAGGGAGGGGGCGACTTGGTGGGCAGCGGGGGTCGGCGGCGGCGGGGAAACCCTAGCCGCCTGCTGCGTCGCCCGCGCGCGTGGTCTCGGTGTCTTTAGGCTGCCGTTATGCTGGCAATTTCAAAAAAAAGCGAAACATGTAATAGTTACATGTAATAGTAACAACATACATCCCAATAAAATGAACAATCAAACATTACGGGATAACACAGAAACAAGAAAGATTATTCAAACAAATAAAAAAACACGAACCTAATAGCCTACAAACACATCCCTGCTCTCCAAATAGGATAAAAAAAAGGAACAAAAACACTGCAATTCGAAAGGGGAAGTGAAAAAGCACAGCACAATGCTATTTATATTGACAGCAACGCACCGCTTAAACAGTTACCCAAGTAAAAAAAAGCCATGTGGTGAAGCTTCGTACACACAACAAATCGTCTAATACCGCATTCACACATTTTTTTTAAAAAAAATTTACAGCAGGGAGAAAGAACCATCCAAATTTCTTGAAAAATGTAAAAAAAAATCATAACAATATATATATAATTTATTGCTTCTACGGTATTTTATTAAAAAAAGATAATTATTTGTTAATGACATTGACAATATAAATAAAGTTACATCATTGTTTAAATTTTCCCCTTTTAAAAAATTTCATTATAGCTTCGAATCGACATTTTAATGCAATACACAACAAATTTATAACAGCTCATGTTTCCTGGTGTTTACAAAAAAAAACATATAAACAACATGTTATATAAACTATAATGTCTTACCCTTCCAGATTTAACAACATCTACACAATGAAACATTAATATCCTAGAAAAAACAATTATATCACATCCATGCTTCACAATATGTCGACAAATAAAATTCTTGAATTGATCATGCGCGTGGTCACCTCGCGCTATCACAACTAGTCATCTTCATGTATACTCTGAAGCTGTTGCTGCCAGACTGTTCCAAGTGGAACTGCGGTAATCCCTGTATGAGTGCATCTACCGTCTGCATGCTGTTTTGTACTAATATTTTCATACCACTCTCCATATGCTTTTGTTAGGATTTACGCTGATGAAAATCATGAACGACACCAGAAGACACGATGTTTGGTAGCGCAGTTCAGCTTTCGCCTACATCTGCAGGGCTCTAATTATGGGCGCTCCACCCCAATTCATAATACCGCAGCATACCAGCTGCACAGGTCACGGCCACATACCGGCCGCTTACCTCCTCTTGCCTATGTTACTATCATAAAGTCGTTGACATTGGTTATATAAGGGCTGCCTCCCTTTATATAGTGGAGGCCTGGCTAGAGTCCGACTCTAACTCTAAACCAACTCTGTCTATTATAACACAGAGTCCAAGTAACCTACTTGTACACATATTCGACACAAAACCTAACAAACTTCATCTTGGAGAATATAGTATTCTCCACCTTGAAGTCGTTCCAGAGTCTTGCGCGAACCCGTGCACCCAGACTCTGGTTGCTTCCTTCTTTTGCAGCCTACAGCGGGCTGCCCGACGAGTCCTCCTTGAACTCGCCGCCTTTTGGAACAGATGACGCCGACCCTGCAAAAACATGGTTAGTAGCTCCACCTGCAACAGTAGCCCCTTCTAGTGGGAGAACCTCAACACTATTGCTTCCGGAGTCATATGAGCCTGTTGCCACATTAGCGTCTACTCTTTTTGGTGGACCTGGACAGTCCGTTTCATGTGTCCCCATTCACTGCATCTGAAGCACCGCACCGCCCTGTTATTTTTCTTATTCTTCTTTCCGACCCCATGACCGCCTTGATCACCTGAGACTAGCAAAGCAATAGAACAAGGTTTTTCCACTACATTGCTATTCTTCCTCAATTGATGAGACATAAGCGCCATGGTAATATCATCGGTCTTGATGCTATCCTTGTCATACGTCAACGTTGTGACTAAATCCTCAAAGGACAGAGGCAACGAACAAAGAAGAATAATTGCCTTGTCTTCATCAGCGATTGTCACCTTCAGATGTAATAGATCTGTGACATACATGTTGCAAACATCAATGTGTGTTTGCAGATCCGACCCCTCCTACATCTTCAGCCCATACAACTTCTGCTTTAGATACAGCTTGCTGGTCAGAGTCTTTGACATAAACTAACTGGCCAACTTGTCCTAAATTTTTTTTGGTGATGACAACTTCATGACATGGTACATGGCCTGATCTGAGAGACAAAAGCGTATGGTTGCCGCTGCCTGCAACCGTATCTCCTCCCAATCACCGGCCTCCACTTTCTCCGGTTTATTCACCTTAAGAGCAGCCACAATCCCGTGCTGCACTAGGAGATCTCGGACCCTCACCTGCCATAAACTGAAGTTTTTCGTACAGTCAAACCTCACCAGAACAAAATTTGTACTTATCGTCTTTATCCTACCGACCTGCGATTCTACCAACGCCAATTATTGTCGATGGATGTATCGCCAGCAGAACCGTTCGCCATCTTGAACAGATCGCCAACAGCCCTCCAAGAACACCTCCCTCCTTCGGAATCTCACGCCTTAAAAAACTTCTCCGAATGTTGATTGCTTTGGATTTTTGGGTTTGGCTCCCCCATGTATCCCCTTTAAAATGGTGAGAGAACTCCCTTACAGGTGAATTCTAGTCTTTTTAGACTTTATTCCACCTCAAATCTGGACTCCACCTCCACCTCCATAAATTTTCTGTGAAATTCGGACTCAAAAAACACAATCCGACACTATTTCTGCTGACGGTCCGGCCACCACCAAGCTGTACCTTGCACCTAGGCCGGCCGCACCGTAACCCCGTCCGCCTGGGACGATCGCACTTGGGCCGGCTGCGCCTCCCCCCCGCCTGAATCGCCGCTCTGCCGACTTGCTGTTCCCACGAGCACAGTACACCTCATGCGTCGTGGGACCCGTCTTTGACGTCCGCCGGTCACCGAAAAAATTGCCGAAAAATCTCCAAAAATCATAGAAAAAACACATTCAACTCCAGATCCAATTTTTAATCTTCGAGCCATCAAGCAGGCTTCCCAGCCCGCCACCGTGCGCCACGTCATCCATGCACAGCAAGACATGCCGCACCTAGGCTATCCGCATCCACGCCATAGCTTCACCTCCAGTGTCGTGATACCGTCTCCTGTGCAACATCCGGTGGCATCACTTGTCCCGCCGTTCCGATCTATCCAACCCCCTTTTCGCTCCTGCCGGTCTGATTGCGAACGCCGAGGTCGTCGCCATTGCCTACCGACCTCGCTGGCTACTTTGTCGGCCCTTATCACCTGGCCTTGGTAAATCCCTGCCAACGGTAGCCCATCGAACGGTTCGAGCCTCTTGCCCGAAGTGTCCGACACCACTGATCAAATCATCGATCGCCACCATGCTCCACATTGCACCGATGAGGTGTTTTCTGCGGTGCCCGTGTATGCATAAACACTATACCATTACAAATTATTAGCGTCTAACTGTGTGTCGGAATATACCATATATATCGTCGAACAGTCGGTTGGCAAAAAATATTACCGACTGACTTGGGGTGTCGGCTAAAGTCCCGTTGGCAAAAGTCTTTACCGACCGACTTGTTATTACCAACGGACTGTAAGTCGGCAATTTTCCATATTACCGACTGACAGTACGTTGGCATTTTTAAATATTACCGACGTTTAGGACGGACTGTAAGTCGGCAATTTTCCATATTACCGACTGACAGTGCGTTGGCATTTTTAAATATTACCGATGTTTAGTCCGTCGGTAGTGTTGTCTTTGCCAACTTTCAATCCGTCGTGCTTACACAAATTGCCGACTGACGGTACGTTGGCATTTCTATAATTACCGACTTGCAGTCCGTCAGTACTGTTAAATTTGCCGACGTTTAGTCCGTTGCTATGCTAGTTTTGCCGACGCTCGGTGTGTTGCTATTTTTTGCCTATTTTTTTAAAAAAATTATTTTCCATACAGCAATTCCCATTATACATGACATGATGCAATAAATATAGCATATCCAAAAGATAGATAGATCATCCAAAAGATAGATAGCGTACATTATTCAAAATATCATTTATCCAAAAGATATGCACATCCAACTAACAAATATAGTCTGTGCATCATATCGTCTGCTCAAAATATAGCATATCAAACCGCTAACATAGAAATAGTCTAGCGTGCATATTTAAGAGCTAGTATAGATTATAAGACCATTTCAAGTGTTTTGGTCACCAAAAGAGAGAACACTTTCATTTGTACAAGCACACACATACACAGAAGACCATTTATCTTCCATCCAAGCACGCTTTATCCATATGAGAGAGAAGTATCCAGTCTCCATGCATGAATTGATGTTCAGAATCACTCAACTATGGCCTTTCCTTTTTACAAAAAAAAAACATTTTATTAGTGGCATGAAAAGATAGATCATGGTAGTAATTACATCTATTAGAAACTAATTAGGCACTAATTACATCTTAACTTTGTTTTCATATAATCCCTATTGAAGGAAAACAAAAGCATATAGAGATGATAGCTTAGTAAATTCGAAGATTCACCCAGATTTTGCAAAGTAAGTGGAGCAAGTTACAATAGCGCATAACAAGTCATCAACGCACAAGTCCAAACATATTATTTCAAACTTGGCTCTTTGCATCCTAAGCCCGCATAATTATGCACAAGTCCAAACTTTTTTTTTAAAAAAGGAGCATATTCAAGAAATAGAATTACCTTCAGTCTCAACAGCAAGTCTTTCAAAATCATGACCTGTAAATAAAAGGTTACAGATTTATAATGCAAGGTTACAAAAGCTTCCAGGTTCATGCTAAAGCTCATCTGTTAACAACGTCAATATCCAATCACTAATCCACAGAATGTGCAGGTTCCATGTGAGGAACTAAAAAACAAATTCCTAAAGAAACCGGGGTCGACACGGTCGTGCAGATTTTTGATCGTGTTGCAGATGGTTTTACGGGCCGTAGGTTTTATCGATGTCCCATATTTGAGGTGCGTATACCATCAAAATTAACCATATTAGGTTACAAAAAAGTTATTCAAAATAAACTCGACTTTTCGCTGGCACAGGATTGTGGCTTTACAAAATGGATGGATGATCCATACCCCATGGCTGCATCTACATACATAGACTATCTGCACGGAAGAATACAACAGTTACAACATCGAGTAAATGGTCTACTGAGTGTGCAAGAGAGAGTGGGAGCGAACACGATTAGTTCTTGACCCACAATTTGAGGTGAACCCCCATGCACCAATTATACATGCCTTTGTGGATGTCACTACCCCGACACTCCGAACGAACTAGTGCGCTACAAGCGAAATAAATTTCGGAGGGAGTACGGGCACATCGAAGACCCAGACTTCGAACAAAACCATTCATGCAGTACTCGATGGTGCATTTGTCTATGTCATTTTTCAGATCAACTGCCTTAAACGCACGCGTACCTGTATTCCGATCGAAATCAGAAAAAATAAAGTGTCATTTTACTTGCTGCTTCCCTTTTATAGCCGAGCGTGTATCAATTAAATTATCAAAAATCATCTAATTAATTCATCCCTAATGAGCAATTTATTACCAACACGCGTTACGACAAATAGCTACTTGCGAGTGTGACCGACAGGAAGTGATGGCGCAGCAGTGCGAGCACCTGTTGGAATCCAAAGTGAGATATGGCAGGCAGGAAGTGAAGCCGCAGTAGTGTGAGCATGTGTAGCAGGAATCCGAAGTGACAGTAGGCAGAAAATGATGGTGCAACAGTTCATCCGCAGGAATCCGAAGTGAAAGTACATGGCACTCAGGAATCTGATGGAAAAAAACAGAAAAGCCCAAATAGCGCCCACTGGCCAGGCGTTTTATATAAAGCGCCCGTTGGTCGGGCGTTTTATATAAAGCGCCCGTTCGACGGGCGTTTTATCACTATGCCCCCTTCCAGCGGGCGTTTCATAGATATCGCCCAGTCAACGGGCGCCTGGGTGCTATTTTTTTAATTTTATTAAACGGTAAATTATTTTTTTATTTTTGAATTAATTTAAAGCTAGTACAGTAAAAAATTCGTAAATATCTTCGTGCAACTAACATCACACATGCGCATTTTGCAAAAAAAACTCACAATTATTGAAAACTCACAATTATTGAATATGCTCCAGGTAGAGGATCTCTATTTTTATTTCGACGTGTATGCATTTCAACATATATTTCATCTCTCCTGGCTGAGTATCCTAATTTGTCACTCTACATGAAATGTAGTATGCAACATCATATAAGAATTTTTCAGCAATGAAAAATTAAACCTTTGATTCACTTCTGTGAAATTACCAGTTCGTGTGCAACACGAGCGAAACTCTTGCTGCCTGCAGTATGTAACATGGACACCTTTGAACGACTCTCTTTAGCTCTCAAGGTCCGAGCCTGCACCACAAATAAATTAAGAAAGCTTGAGCTCGGTTCACAAAGTCCAAGCTCAAACTCAGCTCGTTTGATGAATGAGCCAATCTCAAATAGAGTTAGAGTAAGCCTATAGTTTTCTTATAGCCCTAGAACCAACTAGAGCAGCACATCACAACAGCTTGACATACATGCAGCACAGCAGAACAACTTGATAAAACAATTACATACACTTATCAATGAAATCACTAGCTCAAATACTAATTGCAGTAATCATCAATGGTCAATCTTATAAACAAATGAAGTCCGAAAAAAAGGACCAGCAAAAAAAAATGTAAATATCATGCAGTGGCACTCGAAACTAATTCGAAGACTGTGTTTTCATATTAGAAGATGTCTCACATCCTGCATCGATCAATTAAAGGAATCCAAACCAAATTGCCACAAAATTACATTTAGTTAGAACATAGAAAAATCCACCCTTTTGTGTTAACCTATGTCAAAAATACATACTGCATTTAGTTAGAACATAGAAAAATCCACCCTTTTGTGTTAATATATGTCAAAAATACATGTATAATATGTGATCCAACAGCTTCAAATCGAAATGAGTAATACACCGTAGCTCAAGTGCTCTCATATGTATCATGCGTGTGTATTATCAGAAGAGAGAGAGAGAGAGAGAGAGAGTCTGCACTGCAGAACTATGGAAGACAGATTATTATTGACTATTATCAGAAGTAAAAACCACAGCTAGAGTAGTCGACTATCAAAAAATTCTATTTGTCTAGGCAGCAGTTCACTGTGCTAGTGTTCTGGTATTCTGGAATAGCCTCCCAGATTCACTGGTGCATATAAGGCTCACCACGGTATGCTCTCTTCTCCAGTGTTGTTACTCCCTCCGTTTTTTTTATTTGACGTCTTTCACTTTTTGGTACGTCTTTGACCATTCGTCTTATTCAAAAATTTTATGCAAAGATGTAAAAAAAAGACATATTTAAAATACTTCTATTGATAAAACAAATCACAACAAAATAAATGATATTTACAAAAATAATTTGAATAAGACGAATGGTCAAAGGCGTGTTAAAAAGTCAAAGACGACAAATAAAAAAAACGGAGGTACTCCCTCCGTTCGAAGGAGGGGCGGCGGCGCGTGGGGTATTCAGGGGGCACAGGGGCGGCTGCTGGGATTAAGGGCTTAAGGCCCATACGTACGGCGCCTGTTTGTACATATGCATGTTAAGATGAACAGTCCCGACTAACTTGAAGATGGAAAAAATGATTTTACCAACTTCAAGTCAGATACTAAAAATAGCTATTACTACCGACAGACTATCTAACCCTAATACCGTTATTCCTGTCGTGCAGTCCGTCGCTAATTCATACCGACGCTTAGTCAGTCGCTACGTGTCCGTCGCTAATAACGTGCTGTGGTATAGTGATCCCTTATGCACGAGATTTCCATACTTAGCGATACCTCCAATATCCAATATGATACCTATGCACTTAATATTCCTAAATAATCAACATGATACCACTTCTTGTGTTTCATTGATACTTGACGATACCCTCTAATTTTTAAGATACTCAAGATTAGATAATTTACTCAACGATACTTGTGTTGATACTTTGTTTTGATATGGTCATTGAAAAGATACTTGCCCTAATATTTGAATATATTTTGAGTACTAAAACCTAGGAAAAAATCGTACGGTCGTTTGGTTGTGCAGCGTGGATCAAAAGCAGTTGCATTTTCGATACAAAAGGTTTTCTCAAGTTTGTCATGTTCTCTCGTGGTTTTGTCCTAAAGCTGCGCTAATAAGTTAAGACGGTTTCAACGAGACAGGTGGCCGCTCTCTATGGTAGCGACAAAAATGGTTTGTCATTGCTCACACGATTTTCGTTTCTTTTTCAGTCTATTTTTCATGTATTTTACATTTTTAGAAAAAAAAAAGGAAGGCACTATTAGACAGGCGCATGCAATTTCGACGTTTGTGCATGCGCATGCCGCATACATGCATCCAACGAGCGACACAACCAAAAGGGGAAGCAACATGCCAAAACAATAATAAACAGAAAACAAAATAAATCTATCATAAATAGAAAACAAAATAAATCTATAATAAATCAGTCCTCATGCAAAAAATTTCACTATCGCGAAGCATTTTTCCCGTAAATGAAAATGTGGAAAATAGTAGAAATTTAGATCAGACCTAGCACAGAAAATTCCACTATCGTGAAATATTTTTTCCCAGTAAATAAAAATGTGAAAAAACAGTATAAATTTAATGTAATTTTTTGCTCCCGCAGGATTTTGCAAATTCGAGTGGTGGTCATTGTTAAAGAATCCACCGGATCTTTAATGTGCAGGTGTCCAAGTGTAGAAAGTTACTGAGCTTTTTGGTGTCGGTGTGGTAGAAAAGTTGCATGGTAAAAAGTTTCAGTTTTTTCCTTTAAAAAGTTTCAGTTTTAAAAGATTGGTATGAAAAGAACATAGAGAAAAAAAATTGATCTTTTTTTATTCAAATCTTTCACTCTATTGTGTACCCTCCCTTTTTAACTAATAGCAAACCCGTTGAAATAATGCTACAGAGTGACCCGCATGGCGACTACTATCACGGCTAGGCTACCACCGCGGCGGCGGTGGCAACTTACATGCGTGCTCCAGCTGCACTCCCGGCGACGGCGGCAGCAGCAATTAACGGCGACAAACTGCTGCACGTACAAGGCAAACAATATTGCCTGCACCATGGCAATATATATATATGTGGGCAGCGCCTGCCGGCTGCCAACTGGTCTGCCTCCAAGCTAACCAAACGCGATAAAGTAAGAGAGCATATATAAGAAGCATGCCAACCGAGCTTATCGATTCTTCTTCTGCTCGAGAAATTTCAAGCACCGCGCGCAGGATACATTAGGGGCCCTTGCAGCTGACGTTCGGTGAAACATACAAAAGACGACGCTAGACATTATACTCCACGGCGAACGCGACACATATATAAATAGTAAAGCAAGTTACTCGATCATATATAAGAAGCATGCCAACCGAGCTTATCGATTCTTCTTCTGCTTGAGAAATTTCAAGCACCGCGCGCAGATACATCATACATTAGGGGCACTTGCAGCTGTCGTTCGGGTGAAACATACAGAAGACGACGACAGACATTTTACTCCACGGCGAACGCGACGCATGTATAAATAAAGCAAGTTTCTCGATCATACGGTTGCACTCGTTTTTCCCAGTTGCGATCCCCACACGGCGACCAGCAGCGAGTTAGCTTCCAATCCTCTTGGGCATGTTTATGACGGCGTCGCCGTCCTCCAACGCGAGCTCCGCCGGCGTCTCATAACCGCGCCGTACCTTGCCACGGAACAAGAAGCTGCCATCTTGTGGCGCGTCCGCCGGATCGCGGGCGTGGTACCAGTGCATCAGCACCTGAAGCTTCTCCATCCGCCGCATGGTGCAGCGGATGGTACGCCCGGTAAGCTCCCTCACCCCGAGCTCGATGAGCTCGCCTGGCGAGAAGATAGCCGGGGAAGCAGCAGCTTTCAAGCGCTGCGCAGGAAGCAGGATACATCAGAACAAATAGCTTTCATATGGCAAGCAAGAAAGCGTAGACAAGCTGCTCCATCGAAGAGTACAGCAGAATTAAGCGCGAGGGCATCGAACCCTGCGTATGCAGCGACGGCGCGACGCCCACCTGATCGGGGAAGAAGTCGACCACGTCGTCGTCCTCCATCACGAGCTCCGCCGGCGTCTGGCTGCCGTGCACCCGGTCGCCGTCGAACATGAACCTGCCCGTGCCGTACTCGACCTCCGGCATGGTGGCGTAGTAGAGGTCCATGAGGCCATGCAGCGTGTCCGTCCTCCGCATGGTGAAGTGGACCCTGCGCCGCTCGGTGTCCACCACCTTGAGCGTGATGAACACTCCGGGCCTGATCGCCGGCTTCCTGCCCTCCACCACGCCGCGTGGAGCATCCGATCGCATCATCTTCCAAAACGTACTACTACTAGTGACTAGTAAGGCTATTCCCAGTGCAAAGTATCATAGTTCAATATTCAAGAATGACACATAGGATGAAAAGTACGATACTGCTAGAAAGAAACACCCTCTACAATGCATGATACCATACTCATATTTTTAAAACAATTAATTTATGTGATGTTGTGTCTATGAGAGTGGACCTATGGCATTGGATTTTGTGATATGGCCTAAGATATCGTGCCAAAGCAGTATCTTGCTCAAGATACAGCTTTCTTCTCCCTCCTATTAAATGTTGTGCCACATCAGCAAAAATTCCAAAAAATGGCTAAATTTTTTTATAGACATCTACATGGACTTATGGTTCTACATGCTTTTAAACTATAATTGTATTTTTCAAAGTTTATTTTATTTCTATCATTTCGTAATTCATTTTGTAGAGTTTAACATTTGTAATGTTTAAATTCATTTAGGGACCCTTAATATGAATTTTTTATTGCATTTTGGAAACATTTAGATTTTTTGGATTTCTTTTCGGGGGTGACGTGGCACAACCGGGAGTTTTAGGTTTTCTGGATTTTTTTTAAGGTGACATGGCGCAACAAGGTTGCACCACACGGCGCAACCAGGAAGTAGCATGTTAGGCCCTTGTAACAATAGATTTAACAATAGATTGATATATGCGGTTCAGGGATTTTGCTACATCCCTCCCTGTTCCATGCAATTTTGCCCCCAAAAAAATCATCTTTTGAATTCCCATGTAAAGTTCATCTTCTATCTCGATCTCTTTCTCTCTCGTCCGCTTATGGTTTATCTTCCCCTAGCCTCACCGCAACGCATGCCTGGCACCTCCAGCTACATTCACCGAATCCCCGCCGACAAGCTCAGGCTCCCTCGTTGTGGTCGAACTACGTGAAAACATATTCTTGATGGCTAGCAGTTTAGACTAAGCCATCGTGATAGCCTAGTTGAGAAAAAAAAAACTTAGGACATTAGCCATCAATCGTTTACAACTATCGCTACAAGAATTTGATCTATTTTCATTGGTCAAAAAAATTAACAAAAACTTGCAAAAATAGCTATTGCCAATAAAACAAAGATATTTTTTATCGGTTACCTAGATGGCCGACAAAAAGATATTTTTTATCGGTTACCTAGATGGCCGACAAAAAATTCAAATCTTAGCAACCATCCCATGGAAGAAAGTTGTCACGCTCCAAATCCACCCTTTCAATAATAAAGAAAGGAGAGAATAATCGATGCATAGAACTGGCTCATCTGTTCAAAGACTGTCACCGAGGAAATAATGAGCCTCACTAAAATGAAGGAAGAATCACTGTTATTGTTGGGGAGGAATGGAGGTGGCCGCTAGTGGGGAAGGAAAGGTGGTCGCAACCTTTTATGGCTAAAAACCAAGATAAATATTTCTCACAATGGTTATATGGTTGGTCGCGAAGAAAAATAATTGGTGGCTTTTCCGAGCCTTTGAAGAAATGCTGGATGCAGTGGACGACCATTGGCCGGGAGGCAAATTTCTATTAATCAATATCTATCTTGTATGAATTAAAAAAAAATCTATCTTGTAGTGTCAAGTCCCTTGGGCCACGACACATTAACCCCTAGGCTTTTGGTGGTAAGAGGCTTAGGCTCTGTTCTTTTAAGCTGATCTGAACAGTTAAACAGCTGAAGGGCTGAAATGATTGAATTTCGAGAGTTTTTCGAAGTAGTCTCGAGATGTTGATCCATTTCGTTTGACTTGCCATTTAAAGTGTTAGAACCCTGTAACCCACCTTCGAAACAACGAAAAAACATACTCAAAAAATTCAAATCATACGTTTTTTCAAAACGTAGATAAGTTGTTAAACTCTTAAGCCGTTAAAAACGGAGCATTAGTCATGGTGGTTGGGTTTAGGTGGGCTCCTTACATAGAGGACAGAGGGGAAGATGAACAAAGAGAGAAGAGAGGGACTTCGTAAGAGAATTCTAAAGGAATTTTTTGCAAAAAATTATGAGAACCAGAGGGGTGCTTAGATAGAGTGGAATCCCATGACCTCCGCGTGTGTGGTTTTAGTTTTTTGCTTCTGCAAACAAGCATATTTTGTATGTTTATCAAGGATTGCAAGTTTTTTTCCATGAATAATGCTCTTTAGTGAAATTTGAAATTTATGAAATTTTGAGTGAAATCATATTAAAACAATTTAAACCTAAAATTTGAATTTAACAATGGATTAAAAATAAAAATTTCAGTGGCGTTTACCAAAATCCTGAGCGAAATCTAAAAAAAAACCGACCACCATTAACTCTTGGAAATCTCGAGCGAAATCTTTGAATTTTCATTTTTTTTCCAATTTTATATTTGGATTTTGGAATTTGGAGTGGTTTAGGGTATTTGATAACACCTTCGACCCGAATCAAAACATTGAAGTCCCGCTAATTTCAGCTGAAACATGTAAAATTGCAAACTTGGCATGTATGTACTACTTAGAATTAACATGTGCAATGACTATATCTTTCATATGGTTGGCCTATTACTGTTAGCCCATTACTACATGGAAAAGATTTAGTATTACACTTGCTCTTAGAGCTTCTCCGGTGCAAATACGAAACCGTATATACAATCCACATGGTATATAGATCTGCCGTATGAGTCCAAAATACATTTCTGTCCCTGTCGTCCATTTACAGTTATTGCTGAATGTAATAGTAGGACACGTGTGCTTAAATAGTAACCGTCCATGATTATATAGTATCCAAAAGAGAAAATTGCACTGTAGCTCCCGGAACTTGTAACAAGTTGCACGAAATCCCCTAAACTTTGAAATTGCTTTCTCAGCTCCTGAAACTTGTCTCCGTTTGCACCATTAGTCCTGGGCCGTTAGGATCCGATAGAAATTTCGTTAAACGGTGACGTGGCACCCACGTGGCCGTTAAGTGCTGACGTGGCGCTGGCGTGGCACCAAAAAATCCAAAAAAAAAACCTCAAAAAATCTATAAAAAATCATAAAAAACAAAAAATAATTCACAAAATTCATAAAAAAATCCAAAAAAATCATAAAAATGCAAAAAAATCATAATATTTTTTTAAAAAATATAGAAAAATTTAGAAAACCTGAAAAAAATCAAGAAAATCATTTAAAAAATCCAAAAATCATTAAAAAAAACAAAAAAATCATTTCAAAATTCACAAAAAAATAGAAAAACTGAAAGAAGTTCATAAAAAAACCAGAACTTCACTTAACTTTTTTGTGAATTTTTTTTTCAGTTTTCCTAGATTTTTGTGAATGTTTAATTGATTTTTTATGATTTATTTTTTTTTATAGATTTATCTGAATTTTTTTAATGAATTTTATGAATTATTTTCGGGTTTTCTAAATTTTTCTAAATTTTTAAATGATTTGTTTGTATTTGTATAATTTTCTATATTTTTATGATTTTTGTGGATTATTTTCAGGTTTTCCAAATTTTTCTATCTTTTTAAATTATTTTTATGAAATTTTTGGATATTGTTTCAGGTGTTCTAAATTTGTTATGTTTTTAAATTATTTTTTAATGAAATTTCAGGATTTTTTTATGAATTTTCTAGATTTGTTTTGAATTTTTTGAAGTTTTTTTTTTATGGATTTTTTATAGATTTTTGAGGTTTTTTTTTAAAAAAAAATTTGGATTTTTTGGTGCCACGTCAGCACTTAACGGCCACGTGAGCGCCACGTCACCATTTAACGGAAATTTTAACGGATCCTAACGGCTCAGGACTAACGGTGCAAACAGAGACAAGTTCGAGGAGCTGAGAAAGCAATTTCAAAGTTTAGGGGATTTCGTGCAACTTGTTACAAGTTTCGGGAGCTACAGTGCAATTTTCTCTATCCAAAACCAGCAATTAGCAGACACCATTAGAAAAACCGCTGAAAAACATCACTCGAAGTAAAAGTTTAATTAATGCTATTCTTATCGAATTATCTCATTACTATTTATTCATTTTTCTAATCATTATTATATTTGCACCTCCATTTCTCTCTCTCATATTGTAATACCTATCCTACTGTATCTATAGTGTTAGAAATACCAAATAGATAATTTTTTAGAACACCATTGTCCTTGCCCTTAGAGCATGTTAATGGTAGCCTCATCCTAATTCCCAATAATATGTAGCTTACCTGAATACTTCAGCAATAGGATGGCAAATAAAGTATAACAGAGAAAAATATAGTGATTGTATACAAAAAAAAAATAGAATAATGATTGAAAGTGGGTGAATAGTTTAGGGATAGGGACAACTAGGGGTGGGCATCGGTTTATTCGGTTAATCGGTTTTTTGAAATTTTGGTTTTTGAAAAATGGGAACCGAATTTAGTATCATGATATAGAAAACCGACCATATAAACCAAAATATTTTGGTTCGGTTGTTGCGGTTTTTGGTTTTTAACCGGAATATCATATTCAAACAACAAATTAACGCATGAGTTAAATATCTTGTCATAAACTACGCTATCGTATGCTCACAACAATAAAAATAATAAACCAAATAAGATATAGAACAAGTAAACAACAAATCAAATAAAAATCAAATATACATGATATTAAATTGTGAATCTCACTACTGTGTTGTCACGTGTTTTCGGTTTTCCATGCCCACCGCTGCGGGCGTACAGCTAGTGAGTCCAACACGCAAGGCGGCAAGGGGCTGCTACGGCCTAAAACCGGAAGTGCTGACACAGGGCACACTCAGACCTCCTGAGCTGCCTGCCGCCTTCCCCTGTCGTCGTCTCGTCTCCTTCCTCTTCTATAGATACTCCGTAGCTAGCCGTTGCACAAGCCGCAAACCATCCGAATAAGGAGGAAGCGGAAGCGCGCGCGCACACACCAGCAGCGCCCTCGACCGGCCAATCGCGCGCACCACCTGCTTTCTAATTTCTCGCTCGATTGGTCTCCTCAGTCTCCGCAGGAGCAGCAGAGCTCGAAGCAATGGCGGCCTCGGCGTCGGTTGTGGCGCTCTGTGTTATCATCCTCATGGTGCTCCCAGGTAATTAGAGTAGTTAGAGCAGAAGCCAGCCATCGGTTATCTTCTATGCGATGTTTGGGGTTGCTGATGAGTGTTGGTGGTGGTGCAGGGGCGTGGTCGGCGGCGACGTTCACCATCACCAACAACTGCGGGTACACGGTGTGGCCGGGGCTGCTCTCAAGCGCGGGGTCGGCGCCGCTGTCCACGACGGGGTTCGCGCTCGCGCCGGGCGCGTCGCAGGCCGTGGCGGCGCCGGCCGGGTGGTCGGGCCGGATGTGGGGGCGCACACTCTGCTCCACCGCGGCGGCGGGGAGGTTCGCGTGCGCCACCGGTGACTGCGGCTCCGGCGACGTGCAGTGCAACGGCCGCGGCGCGGCGCCGCCCGCCACGCTGGCCGAGTTCACGCTCGACGGCAGCGGCGGGCTCGACTTCTTCGACGTCAGCCTCGTCGACGGCTACAACCTGCCGATGCTGGTCACGCCGCTCGCCGGCGGCGCCGCCGGCGCGGGCAAGTGCGCGGCGACGGGGTGCGTGGCGGAGCTGAACGGCGCGTGCCCCGCTGACCTGCGGGTGGCGGCGGCGGCTGCTGGGGCGGCGGCGGTGGCCTGCCGGAGCGCGTGCGACGCGTTCGGGGCGGCGGAGTACTGCTGCAGCGGCGCGTTCGGGAACCCCAGCACCTGCCGGCCGTCGGCCTACTCGGAGTTCTTCAAGAGCGCGTGCCCGCGCGCCTACAGCTACGCCTACGACGACTCCACCTCCACCTTCACCTGCGCCGCCGGCTCCACCAACTACGCCGTCACCTTCTGCCCCGCCGCGCCAACCAGGTCAGCTTCTTCTCCTCAATTCACCAGCTACAGTTACAGTCAAAACTCCAGCCACTCCCAAGCTAGAAAGAAGTACACCAGAAAAATGAGAGAAAATTCGATACAAAGACTCGTAATCCAAACTAAAAAACAACCAGCTGCCTGCCATTATTTTCATTTGATCACGTTTGTTAGTGTATCATAAATTTATGACCGAATATATCCCATATTCCCATTCTTTGGTTGCATTGCATCTGCTATCCATGTACTCCTATGTGTCAATAAAATAAAATCGGTTTGGGTTGGCAAGGAGGAGGTAGGTAGGTGAGGCATCTCGACAAGGTGAGAGGAAGCTGCTTAGTAGTATAACGGCTAGTACCGAACCCAAACGGCTAGCAATGCCCACTGACAGACACACAAGGCAGGCAGTGATGGCTCGCAGTTTTCGACTTTTTACCATCTCCAGTAAATACAACTTGGTGCTTGCTAATAACGACTTGTATTTGTTTTACCTTGGCAACAGCGTCAAATCGTCGGGTCAAAACCCGCAGGCGGCCGGGCTGCCGCAGCAGATGAACAACACCATGGTCTACTTCGCCGGCGCCGGAGCAGGCGCCAGCGGCGCCGCCTCTCTCGCTGCGCCTGGGTCCCTTGTCTCGGCCTCCGCCGCCGCTGTGGCCGTGGCCGTCGCGGCCCTCCTCCTCTGAGACATCAGCGCCGGCGATGGCTGCCTCGTTTGACCGGTCTGCTCCTGCCCACTGCACAGTGGGGCCCACACAACAGCGACCGCCAGAGAAAGGCTATGGGAATTATATTGTAGTTTGGGATGGCTAGATAGTTAGTTAGTTAGTCCATTACTTGTTATTTTTTGGGGGGAATTTTTGGTTGCTTGGATGGATGATTCATTCATTCTTTGTGGTGCCTAAGAGGTACTATCAAATGGAATTGAGTGTGTGATTGAACGGTTGGAAAATTAAGGGAATACATCAAGAAACTTGAGCTATGCTAGTAAATAATCTGCTGTTCATTGGTCCATTCGTTTAAGGTTAAATTACATCCATATCATTTTCATGTTTCGTGTTGTTAGGATATGCGCCGATGTAAGACCACGAAAGACACCAGCAGACACGATGTTTGATAACGCAATTCGACCTTTGTCTACATCTGCGGGGCTTTGATTATGTACGCTCCTCCCCAAACCATAATACACAGCACACCGGCTGATCAGGTCATGACTACAAGCCAGTCACCGACCTCCTCTTGTCTATGCAACTATTATGAAATCGTTGTCATGATTACACCAGGGCTATCTAGAGTCCGACTCTAACTCTAAACCAACCCTGCCAATTATAATACAGAGTCTAGGTAACATACTCGTACACATATACACAAAACCTAACAAATTCCACTTTGAAGAATATGGTCTTCACCTTGAAATAGTTCTATCGTCTTTGTGCGAACACTTGTACGAGGACTCTGGTTGCTTCCTTCTTTTCAGCTTACAGCGGGCCGCTCAACAAGTCCTCCTCGAACTCGCCGTCTTTTCAAACAAATGATGCCGACCCTGCAAAAACATGCTTAGTAGCTCCACCTGCGACAGTGGCCCCTTCTAATAGAAGAACCTTAGCACTGTTGCCTTCGGAGTCACATGAGCCTATTGCCATATTAGTGTCTGCTCCCTTTGGTAGACCTAGAAGTCCCTCTTTATATGCCCCCACTCATTGCATCTGAAGCATCGCACCAACCTGTTATTTTTCTTGTTCTTCTTTTCAGCCCCATGACCGTCTTGATCATTTAAGACTAGCAAAGCAACAGAACGAGGTTCTTCCACTGTATTGTTATTCTTTCTCAACTGATGAGACATAAGCGCCGTAATAATATTCTTAGTCTTATTGCTATCCTTGCCATATGTCAGCGTCGTGACCAAATGCTCAAAGGACGGAGGTAACGAACAGAGAAGAATAATTGCCTTGTCTTCATCAGCGATTGTCACCTTCAGATATGATATATCCGTGACATACCTATTGAAAAACATCAATGTGTGCTTGTATATCCGACCCCTCCTATATCTTCAGCCCATACAACTTTTGCTTTAGATACAGCTTGCTAGTCAGAGTTTTGAACATAAACTGACTGGCCAACTTGTCCTAAATTTCCTTTGGTGATTACAACTCCATGACATGGTACATGACCTGATCTGAGAGACAAAGGCGTATGGTTGCCGCTGCCAGCAACTGCATTTACTCCCAATCACCAGCCTCCCCCTTCTCCGTTTATTCGCCTTAAGAGCCACCTCAATTCCTTGCTGCACCAGGAGATCCCGGACCCTTGCCTGCCATAAACTGAAGTTTCCCGTACCGTCAAACCTCACCATACCAAAATTTGTATGTGTCGGCTTCATCCTGCCCAACTTACGATATTACCAACGCCAATTGCTTGTCGATGGATGTATATCGTCACCCGATCTGTTCACCATCTTAAACAGATCGCCAACAGCTCTCCAAGAACGCTTCCCTCATTCGAAATCTCACACCATAAAAAGCTTCTCCGAAATCTGCGCTCAAAACCGCTGCTGATTGCTTCGGATTGTTGGGTTTGGCTCCCCTTGGATCCTCTTTTTATAGTGGTGAGAGAACTCCCTTACAGATGAATTCTAGTATTTTTAGACTTCTAATCCACCTCAATTCCAGTTTCCACCTCCATCTCCTTGTTCTTTTTGCAAAATTGGGGGAAAAAACCGCCTCAAATCCACCTGGGCTGCCGCATGCTCCCCGCCTGGGCCGCGTGCGCGCGCCTCTCCTAGGCCTGGCCGGTCCTAGGCCCGCCGCACGTTTGGGCCGCTCCCTGCCGCCCCGTACTGTTCCCACAAGCACAGTGCAACTCGTGCATCGTGGGACCCGCCTTGGACGTCCACCAGTCGCCGAAAAAATTGTTGAAAAAACCAACTCTAGATCCAATATCCAATCTTCGAGCCCTCGATCAGGCTTCCCAGCCAGCCACCGCGCACCATGTCATCCGTGCACGGCAAGACATACCACACACTAGCTATCCGGTCGCATCACTGCTCTCGCCATGCCGATCTATCCGACATCAATCCGCGCTTGCCGGTCTGATCACGAACACCGAGGTCATCGCTATCGCCTGCCGACCTCACTGGATACTTTCTCAGCCTGATCGCCATGTCTGGTCAATCCCTGCCAACGGGAGCCCATCGAACGGTTCGAGCCTCCTGCTCGAAGTGTCCGACACCACTGATCGAATCGTCGATCGCCGCCATGCTCCACCTTGCGCCGATGAGGTGTTTTCTACAGCGCCTGTGTATGCATAAATCTCATGCCTCCCCCTAGATCTTTCGCATGGCCAAACTCGCCAACCAAGCTCTGATACCACTTGTTAGGTTATGCGCCGATGCAAGATCACGAACGACACCAGGAGACATGATGTTTGATAACGCAGTTCGACCTTCGCCTACATCTGTGGGGCTCTGATTATGGGCGCTCCTCCCCAAACCATAATACAGCAACACACCGGCTGATCAGGTCACGACCACATACCGGTCGCTGACCTCCTCTTGCCTATGCTACTATTATGAAGTCATTATCATGGTTACACCAGGGCTGCCTCACTTTATATAGTGGAGGCCTGGCTAGAGTCCGACTCTAACTCTAAACCAATCCTGCCTATTACAACACAGAGTCCATGTAACCTACTCGTACACATATTCAACACAAAAACCTAACACGTGTTTACTAAAATGTCTACAAAATCAATATTCATCACACACACACACACACACACACACACACACTCATCATTAGTCTAGTCTTACATAATTTTTAGAACTATACTGTCGCTCGACATCTTCTTCCTTCCCCTTCCTCAGCTTGAGCAACGACACCCTCACATTACCTGAGCTACCTCCACTGAACCCCTTCACCCTAATCCTTCGATGCTCTCACATATGATTACTATGTCATGCAGTTGCTTTCTTCCCACCGATACTTTGCTCTACTCGCCGAAGGTAGGGTTGGCGATGTTGGCTTTGGCCAGGGAGTAGGTACCCGCTGGAGGGAGAGGAGGGCTAGCTGGAGGTCACTTCACCAAAGATGTGGGAAATGAAAAAGGGAGGTTGCAAAAGGCTCAATAGTAGATTGGATAAAAATTCAAAGAGGTTCAAGGTGCAAAAAAGTGTGTCATGACATTTATGTGAGGAATCTTACTTTGTAATTGTATATGTGTGGTTCGTGACTTTATAGTGGGATTTTCGTAAACCGAAAACTAATTTGCAGCGGCATAGATGTATTAACCCTTTTTTTAATCAAATGCTTGAAGATAATAGCATTGATACAGGACAAGCCATAAAAGCTAAGGCAGCGTGACATCCCTGGCAAATTGATGATGTCCCTCGACCGTTGGATCAGAAATGATCTGCCTGTGAGCTGATCGATTGCTTCGGTAGCCTAGCTTCTTATGGACGGCACAAGCTCTAAAATCCATGATGTGCCACCATATATACTCGTTCCAACTGCTGCAATTGATAAGGGCATTTGAGTTCTAAGTTTAGGATGTCAAGTGAATAGTGTACATGTATCACAAACTTGAAACTTGGGTGTGAGGTTTGTGCATGAGTAAACTTCTTGTTTTCGAAGAACCCATTTTGTACCTCAGGGTTAGGATTGGATATATGGTAGGAGGATCGTGGTGAAAGATTGAAATCAAAGGTGAAAATGCATGGTCGGCCTTATGGACCGACATTAAGGGATAGTTTGGGCTTTGGTTGTAGAGACATATTGTTTTTTACAATTTCTTGTTTACGAATGAATTCACTTTATATCTTAGGGGTATGATTGAAATATGGTATGAGGATCACAATGAAAGATTGAAAACAAAATTGCGAAAATGCATGGTCGGCCTAATGGGTCGACATTGAGGGATAGTTTGGGATTTGCCAAATAATTTTTGTGCGTTTGATTGTGGAGACATAATTTTTTTAAATTTATATTATTATTTTTTTGCAAATCGAGTTGCTCGTAATTTGGACAAGGGATAATCGCTCGAGCTAGGGGCGATGGGAGCCTTAACACTGCTGGGGTGGGCAGAGGGATGGCCGGGTTAGGCATGGCCGGTCACTCGGACCAGAGCGATCGGCTGAGCCATAGGCGATGGACAGTGCATTCGTCCCTATGGCTCGGACAACGAAACGATGAAACGAGTAAGAAAATACAATGAAACGAGTAAGAAGTTCGCAGAGACAACAGTGGTGCAGCAGCAGCAGCTTCGTCTGGGCAGAGCTTCAAGCTTGTCCATCGTCCACGCAAGCACGCCACATGTAGTCAGTCCTACGTGGCCTGGCACCTCTCCACGTCAAACTTTTCTTCTTAAAAAACGCCCGTTGCCTCTGTTTCCCTCCCCCTTCTCCGGAGTCCGGCCTGCTCCCCGCCGCCGCCGCCGCGCCCGATGCGCCTCCTCGCCGCGGCGTCGAGACCTCCACGTGCAGCTCGGCATTATCCCTTCTCCTATCACCTCTCCACCGCCTCCTCCTCCTCCTTCTCCCACCCCTCCTGTTCCTACGACCCCGCCGCGCAGTTCCTCCCTTCCCACTCCCACTCCCACCACCGCCTCCTCTCCCTCCCGTCCTCCCTCCGCCGCGAGGTCCTCCTCGCGCTAGCGCGGCTCCTCAAGACCTCCCCGCAATGCCACCTCGCGCTCCACGATCTCGAGTTCCGCTCCCCATCCCCGCTTCCGGCGCGCTTCGCCGCCGCCTCCTGCCTCGCCGCGTCGTCGCGAGAGCTCCGCCCCTTCGCCTCCCTCCTCCTCGCGGCCCTCCTTCCAGGAGCTTCCCCTGACCTCCTCGCCTGGTGCGGCTCTCGCGGCGGCGGCGGGAGGTACGCCGCGCTCCGGCTCGCGCTCCACGCCTTCCTCGCCGCCGGCATGGCGCCAGAGGCGCTCGACGTGCTCGCGCGCGTCCGCCGAGGCGGGAAGACGCCTTGCCTGTCCGCTCTGGCGGCATTGCTGCGCCTACTGTTTCTTTGTGGGGAGGTCCGGGCCGCATGGAAGGTGTTCGAGGAAATGGCCGCAAGGGGCCCGCGGCCAAGCCTCACCATCTTCAACGCCATGATACTCGGGTTCTGCCACAGGGGGCTCGTCCGCGTCAGTGCTGGGTTGATCGGGCTCATGGGGAGGTTCCACATTGCACCAGATGCATGCAGCTACAACATTTTGATCAAGGGGCACAGTGTTTTTGGGCGGACAGAGGATGCTTTCAAGCTGTTTGAGGAAATGCGCGAGTCAGCATGTAAGCCGACGGTCGTGACATATAACATACTGGTGCATATGCTTTGCCGCAATGGGAATACGGTACATGCGAGGAGGCTCTTCGATGAGATGGTGAAGGTCGGGATTGAAGCAAACACAGTCACCTTCAATATTTTGATTGATGGATATGCAAAGGCTGGGCGGATGGATGAGGCCATTGCAGCCTGCTGGGAGATGAAGGCGAGGGGATTAGTGCCAGATTGTTGCACCTTCAACATTCTTGCAGCTGGGGCATACAAGTTTGGGAAGGCTGTGCAGTTAGAGCATGAGCAACAGGAGTTGCATGAAATATTTGGTTCGCAGGTGTCGGTGGATGGTTTGGATATGTTGATCTGTAAACTTTGTTGGGATAGGCAGTTGGATGATGCCTGGGAGCTGCTGCGTAGCGCAATCGAGCAGGGTGTTCCAGTGACCGTTGCAGGATTTAATGCTTTGATCGCTGCATATAGCAAGGAGGGATTTCAAGAAGAAGCATTTGAGCTATATAAAATGATGAACGATATAGGCCTTGTACCATCATCTTCCACTTTGAATCACCTGATAATGGGACTGTGCAACCAAGGAAAACTTGATGATGCACAGCTGCTGCTAGATCATATGATTAGTAAGGGATATTGTGTGAACATATCATTTACTACCCTTTTGGACGCATACTTTAGATCTGGTAATGTAGGGTGTGCCCTGAAATGCTGGGATGATATGCAGAAAGTTGGCGTGCAGCCAGATTTTATTGCCTTCTCAGCATATATCAATGGTCTTTGCAGATTAGATTACATTGATGAGGCTTATCAGGCATTCATTGAGATGACAAGAAGAGGACTTCTTCCGAACAATTTTACTTACAACTCCCTCATATTGGCATTTTGTAGGGATGGCAATGTGGCTCAAGCATTGAAACTAGAGCAGAAGATGAGGCATAGTGACCTTGTTCCGGATGTTTTCACAAGCAACATTTTAATTGATGGTTTTTGCAGAGAAGGAAGATTTAAGATGGTTCATAACCGTTTCTTAGACATGTACAGTAATGGTTTAACTCCAGATGCAGTGACATACAATACAGTAATCAATGCGTATTGCAGGGTTCAGGATATGAACAATGCCATGCTTTTTATGAATAAGATGCTTGCAGATGGCTGTGAACCAGATATTTTTACATATAATATTTGGATGCACAGTCTTTGTAACAACCAATTGTTGAATCGAGCAGTGAAGGTGCTGGATGAGCTTGTTGCTGTCGGCTGTACTCCAAATTCGGTTACATACAACACATTGATGGATGGGCTTTGCAGTGATGTTCTTGATCGAGCTATGATCCTGACAGGCAGACTGATTAAGATGGCTTTTCAACCCAACACGGTGACAGTTAACGTTTTTCTTTCTCATTTCTGCAAGCAAGGTTTTGGAAAGCGGGCCCTTATTTGGGTATATAAGCTTAAAGAAGATTCCATTGCCTTTGATGATGCTACAAGGAATATTCTTGACTGGGCATACAGGGAGACAGAGGATGATCCTTATGCTAACAACATAGACATTGACAAGTGCCTGTTTCTTGAATTCTTGATGCACATGACATACAGGACAATGTGCAATAGCAGATCCTCAAAGTTTACCCACATGCATGTAGATACAATTTCTGATTATGCTGGCAGAAACACAATCAAGATTTTGGATACTGGTTGATAGTTAAATCTAATTACCACAGAGCACTGGAGAACATTTTAGTTGTGGATGGTGCTGCAGGACTATAGGAGTGCCATATCAACTATCTATTGCTTGGGATAAACTGACCATTGCATGAAACACTGTGGCTACTGTTCAGTCGTTCACCTTGATATTTTTGAATGGAAAGTCACAAAATTTAAACTGTGGAGGAAGCGTTTTGATTGCAAGTAACATCACAAGAAGCAGGTTTCTGGAAGGCATTGTTCATTCTATTCCCTGTTGTCAAAATTGACAGCCAGTGCATTAGAAAAATTGTAAATGAACATTCATTGGTAATGGTCGGCAATAGACAGAAACTCTTGCAAGATGTTGCCTGCATAACAAGATGTTTTTTAGGTACTTAATGTTCTCTTTATTTGGTGATCATATTGTATTTATCTTCCATTGGTATATAGTAAATGAGTAACAATTTGCTGTGTATGAAATGTAGATCTTATGCTGGCATTCACACTGAAATTTTGGGAGTATATATGGAAGAAGGCCAAGAAAGTGAATTCTGTGGGCTCCAGTTTTTGAGACTAGCATGCATTGCCAAACTAGAAAAAAAACGCACCAAGGCCACCAAGTCAGCAATTATGGTGATGGACAATATGGTACTGCCTGTAGCTTTGTAAGTTTCACTGTTTCCTTATTTCTGACGGACTAACATTAAGTTTTGAAGATGACATAGATCTCTAATATTACCTTCCCGGGTAAAATTAGATAGCAAAACTGAATTTAAAACCACTAACTGTTCACTAAGAGCATACAAAAGTGTATGTAATCTGTTAAGTGACGATATGATGCTTTAACTGCTTTGCTTTAACATGTGAGCCAGAAATTATTTGCTATTAGGTAGCTAGCTTGTTCAAAGCATATTTAATTGAAGCCCTTGTGCTTCCTGTGATTTTAGATACATGAATCTTTTTAAGTTGATAACAGCATAGTGTTGTGTGCAAGCACGCAACGAGGGTGATAGGAGCAGGGGTCCCGATCTTTCGTTGATAGGAGGATAACTATGATCTGTTAAAAGTCGATATTGGTGGCCCGACTACAACCGTCCAGTAGGTTGCGCCTTAGCGACCAATACACCAACTCTAGATGGTTATTGACCTCACGAGAGCGCGATCAACATGACCACGGAGGTCCTTGATTCTGCAAGCGATTGAAGAACTTGCACGAACAAGATTAAAAACCAACTCAATTGGCAAATATGAATTAAGGTCCTGTTCTTTTAAGCTGATTTGAACAGCTGAACGACTGAAATGACTGAACTTCGAGAGCTTTTCGAGGTAGTCTCGAGATTCAGATCCATTTCGCTTGACTTGTTTTTTAAAGTGTTAGGACCCACCTTCAAAACAAAAAAATGGACTAAAAAACTCAAATCATATGTCTTTTCAAAACGTAAATAAGTTGTTCAGCTGTTAAGCTGTTAAGTTGAAAAGAACTGGACCTAAGATGATTAGATTTGAAAGTATCACAAACGGTGCCCAAGTCTAAAAAACAGCGACGGCTACCCTATTTATCATGGGAGAGGCGGCCAAGAGGGATCCTTGGTTGTTCTAGGGTTCCCTCGGGTGTGCTCCACATGGGCCATGGCCCAACACGCTTACAAGGCCCAGGTTTGGCCCAATAGTTGATTCAACAACTTGTTTCGACAATTCTTGCTGATTCCAAACAAATTTTTAGGTGAGGTTGAATCCGTTGGAAAGATTTCGTCGTGGGCTTCTCCGTGGATACTAAGAACGTCCAAAACGAAGTTTGTATGCAACCTGAGCGTCCGTTTGAATGTAGGCTGCGCTTTGATAGCCGAATCGAAATAGAATTCTAGTTTGGCTTGTAGTTTGGTTTGGTTGTGAACCTTACTTTGACTGATGTGACTTGTATGTATTGTAGATATGATAGAGGTGGAGATATGTCTTTCTTGAATATACCATCACGTATGGGAGGCGGCCAAGGTGGCGGCTGAGACGACCTTCCTAATTACCACATGGTAATGGCCTCGTCATGCTAAGATCAAGTTATTACGGGATATCAAGAATGTCCAAAACGAAGTTTGTATGCAACCTGAGCGTCCGTTTGAATGCAGGCTGCGCTTTGATAGCCGAATCGAAATAGAATTCGAGTTTGGCTTGTAGTTTGGTTTTGTTGTGAGCCTTACTTTGACTGATGTGACTTGTATGTATTGTAGATATGGTAGAGATGGAGATATGTCTTTCTTGAATATACCATCAAGTATGGGAGGCGGCCAAGGTGGCGGCTGAGACGACCTTCCCAATTACCACATGGTAATGGCCTCGTCATGCTAAGATCATGAAATAATTGTGTGGGTTTAAGCTAATACATCCCAATCACATGTCCACTGGAGTGCCACTTCGGATGCGAGCCCAAGTCAGATTATTGCAGCAGAACAATAATTACATGCTATCTCATGCTTTATTACATCATGATGCCACGTAGGGCCGAATGTGATATCGATATAGTAAAATTATCTAATTAACTTAGACATACATAACCACAGTAAGATGTCCTTATTGATGTCCATTACTTATTGTCACGCGAATGGCCTACAGATAATCTTCTAAAAGGCTATTATTCTCATAATAGGGCTCGTCCTCGTAATGTCCCTCAGTGACAGGGTTTATTCTCAGAATAGGGCTCGTCCTCGTAATGTCCCTCAGTGACAGGGTTGTCTTGGCTTTCGCCCTCGTAATCTTACATAATCACATCTAAGCAAGGTTTTAATAGCAAGAGCGAGTACAAAGTACTCAGCAAGCGATAGTAGCAATGTTTAACAACTCTAAGTAAATAGAAGAAAACTCCTTTTAGACCGAGCATACCTACTCCAGTCACTTTTTCCCACTTCATTTTCTTTTAACATTTTTAAAAATACCACTTAATTTAAAGAGTTGTCCAGTTTTAATTTAAGAAAAGCTACTAGCACTTGTTCACGAGACGGACTTAGCCTCCGTAATCTCCATTCCAGGAGACTGCCATGAATTCATGATTTTATCATGCGTAGGTTTGTACCACTTTACTCATAGTCGCCTTAAATAAATTCGAAACTCAGAGTGTTTATTCTATTCCGATAAGTTACAACTCCAGCCCGGTCGTAGAACAAGTGATTGCGTTAAACTTTAGACGTACCTTACTCACAACCTCGTCCTCCATCACTTGTCTCCGTTTCCGTTTTACTCATTCCTGACGCCGGCCAATGAGTAACTCTAGGCATAATATAGTGCCATCGGTCGGGGACACCATGGATCCGCTCACCCTGGGTACGCTCACCCACCCCTCCTAAGTATCTACTTATCCAATGAGCAGAATGTAACCACCGAATAGATAACCTTCTCTGTTCGCTACGCGAGACCAAGGTTGATACGAATTTTATACGGCTCTGTATCCGAGTGATAGATAAGTGCCCTTATATGTTACCTTGTGAAGAGTGGGACCTTACCTTTATACCTTTCCAGGACACCCTTCACCCACCATAATATTTCTACCAACTCGATCGCTCCATCGATCAAGCCGTCACTTTCATTATCCTTAATGTAATTCATTTCTAAATAAAACTTTAAATGGAATTTATATATGCTAGGGATGCATATGTCAAAAATAAATATTTAAAGGCTGAAATACTCTAACATCACAGAAATGCGGAAAAATTGATGAAATTATCAACAAGTAAATGAAAATTAATATAATAATCAACAGGTAAATGAAATTACCCGAATAGCAGTGGGTCCCGCCATTGGGGATGGCGGCCGACACACGGCATGACCGTAGCGGAGCTACCGCCACAGGGTGTGGTTGCATCTTGCTGCCGCCACCGGGCGTGGCGGGCGGCGCACCTACTGCCGCCACCTGGCGTGGCTGCGGCTGGTTGCAGCCACCCCGCGTGGCCGGAGCTGCGCCGTTATTTCATGTGCCACCCGAAGCTTGTTATTTTTGCATGTTATTGCAGTTTATCAAGTTATTGCATGCCACCTGAAGCAAGTTTATCAAGTTATTGCATGTTATTATTGCATGTTATAATTTATAAATTCTAAAAATTCTAAATTTTATATATATTCATATTTTTATTGATCACAGATCAACCTATATATCCATATTTTTTATTGATCACAGATTTGATACGAATAATGTTGGATATGAATTCAAATATGAATTTGGTCGGATACGGTTTTAGATCAGACACATATCAAGTTATTGCATGTGAATAACATTTTAAAAATTCAAAATTTTATCATGTTTTAAAAATTGCAAAATTTAAAATTTTATCAAGTTTTCATAATTTTAAAAATAAAAAATTCAAATTTTATGAATTGCCAATTCCAATTTCTCAAAACAATTGGTTGAAAGTATGCGACAGTGGAGGTGATTGCGGGAATTGTAGATGTTTTCCGCCACCTAGGACAGCTACATTAACAGTACAAAGAAAACACACCGAACGATAGCATCACATACATAAACAGTGGCATACATTAACGTCTCGTTTCTTATAGTCGTGTTTCTATCTTACTTCTACCATGCCTTAGAGGAATTGAAAAGTACATAACATATGGGTGCCAGCTAAAGCTAGCTGCGTTGCCTTTGGTATGCAGGGCACAAGCATTCCGTGCGGACGTGCAACTCTATTGTACGCCTTGTCATTTCGAGACGATGCTCGAGATCTGCGATTCTTGTGTGGAGAACCATCATGTATGCATCTGCTGTCATTGAAAAAGGATTATCCATCCACGATGCCATACGACAATCATTTATCTGTTTTGCACAGGATAGAAAGTTAGGTTACATCTTAAAATAAATTTGTTTTGTATGAAGGTAAGTAAACTCACTGCGTATAGAGGAAATCGATAGAATCTCCGTCCAGTCCAACCAGAGACTGGCTTATCGAAGGTCTGCACCACTGCATCAATTTCACGTACACACTTGGGTCAGTCCCGAAGGATGTGAGGGCCGGGCCGCAGCATGATTAACTTCGTCCGGTAGTTCTGTTTTATTTTGATGGGAAGGTCCTCCGATGAGTAATGGGTGTGGCCTCCTGGGCCGGACGATTCCCACCAACTTGGCCTAATCCATACATTGGTGGGCCGTTGTTCGGCCATCCTAGTACGATGATGGCAGACGGTATCACATGGGCATATCGTGCATAGACGTGTTAATGGCAAGTGGTAAATGGAAAGTAAATAGTAGTAAATGCAATGTCACTAATTCTCATAATGTTAAATGCAAAGTCAATAATTCTATGGAGAATAAATTTTTTTATCAGCTTTTCACATATTGACATTTCTTTTTTACAATTTGATTGATCAGTGATATTTTTTATTAGTGTTTAACGTTGATTTATCATTGGAAAAACATATTTAATTAAAACTTGTCAAAAATTACGCCGAGACGATAAATGTTCGTATTTTCTCGCCAAACCGCCGAATGCATTTAATAACAACATAACATTACATGATTACACTTAGCGCTGACGACCCCCTGTCGTGTATGCACTTGGGGTGTAATGGTCTGGTGGATGCGTCGCACGTTGTCCTACAGCCTGAGAAGGTCCAAACCAATTTTGAAGGTCAGTTTGCTCCGTGGTTGGGATATACCCAGACTGTGAACTTGTGGCATACACAGATCCATCATAGTGTGGAAAACTTCTTCATGCTTTGTTCATAAGGGGTTTCATGGCCGTGTACAACCTGTGAAGGGACGCCATGGGGGTTTGCTCCCTGTGTTGCAAATGTGAAGGGAAGTCGTAGGGGTCTGTTGTCCATGCCAATTAGACCCTCCAGGCTGTGCCGGATGTGGCATAGGAATGTTGCATCCGCCCATGATATCTTGGAAGCTAAGGTAGGATGCATATGTACTATCCATCATAGATTCTTCCATGTTTGCCCAATTGATATCAAATTGGGTATCCTGTGTGCTGAGATAGTCAGCGTAATCTTCTGAAGATGACGCTAAGTTAATGTTAAACCCCCTCCTGATGATTTGCCCCAGCTGGAGGTGAAGAATGGTGAGCGTTGTATTCGAAGGGTGTCGATGTAGAAGCTCGGGGAGGTTGACATTGTCGGCGTGGAGCTGAACAGGGTGGTGTACGCCTGTCCATGGACTGAAATCTCGCAGGAGCAGCATATACTGGAGGAGGTGGTGACTCGGAAAAGCGATGCACAGATTCTTCTCGCCTTGGGCTACCTCTTTCGCGATTTATGCGTGATCTATGCCCGCCGACCCCCTAATCGCTCCGTAATCCGATCTCTGGCCCTTCTAATGAGGGTCCTCAATGCATTTGTACAAGACCGGCCTCTATGCACTGGTCAAAAGACCAAAACAGCCGCATCAAGAAGAAGTGGTTCGGGGCCACACTTCCATCCGGAAAGTATACTGGCTCATGTGCAGAAACATAGCATGTCATAGGATTGGTCTCCTGTATCTTGAGGAGGAGACGGGGAGTCTAATTGTATGACTCCTTATAATCTCCGAACAACATTTTAAATGCCTTTTGCTTGGCTCGCTATGTCTGGTGATATGTAATTGACATGCCAGTGCGGTTTTCGTATCTCAGCCATTATGGAGTGTGGTTTTATGGAGATATCTGCCTCAATAGTAGTTAACAGCAACATTAATGTGTTCCACGAGTTTTGGTGTAGTCTCATGTTTTGCAGGCATACACAAGAAAAGACGATTTATCAGCTGTATGCAAATCGGACGAAAGATGAAGTTTAAATTAATCACATTTTGAAAAGTCATCAAATGACAAAATGAACTGCACCATGATGAAGAGCTCGTCGAGATGATCAAGACGCATATATTATTTGCCATATTTGGAGCTCGGATGAGGGAGAAATGGGCTCCGGAAGACGACGGACTAGACCAGACTCAAACCCTGGGTCGGGTCCCTTCTTTTGGCCAATTTGCGTCGGTTTCTTCCCCACACGCCAAGCAACACATCTAGAGGCCATCCCAACCATCCACTCAAGTCGGTTTGATCCAGAACATGGAGTATTTCACAAGACATGCATAGGATTCTAAAGGAACCCAATGCTACCGGTCTCCAACTGCCAAGCCGACCTAGAGAGACGATCTACACCGCATAAGGAGTATCCCAGGCGATTTGGAGGGCCGGGATCAACCGAAGTCGGGCCGGCCGGCCCACCCCCGGGCTCACCTTGGATTCTCCTTCGGAGGGGGGTTGAATGACACTTGTCCCAACACGTGGCACTCATTCACTCGCTCCGGCACACTATAAAAGGAGGTGTTCACCCTCATTTGTGATCATGGAGAAGTGGAGAAGAGAAGAAAGCAGCTCTATGCTTTCCAGTTAGAAATGTAGAAGTAGGGAGAGAGGAGAGTTGAGTGTTGGGGAGACGCCGGAGGTGTCGGCTCTCTTCCACCTCGTGCTCCGGAGCCAACTCGGGTGCGAGTTCAGCTTCGCTCCAATGTCCGGTAACACTTAGCTCAATCCTTTGTTGAATAAGCAAAGTTCTTTCATATACTTGGTTACTCTGTTGGTATTAGGCCCGTACTATTCTTGAGTGCTAAGATCTTTGTGCTTAATTGTCCACCTAGAGATTAGTATAAGAGGTAGTAGGGGTGCGTATCGAAGTAACGTTCTTGGTACGTATTACTGCTAGGTACAAACGTGGTGTTTGGATTAGTTAGTAGCCGGTAGGCACCTGCTACAACGGACGTGTGGTAGGTAATAGGTGGTGACAGCCCTATTATCCGGCTTAGACTTTGTGAAATCCGCCCCGTTAGTTGCAGACCAGTTGAGCCTGAATCAGGACGATCATAATCATTCGGGATTCCAATTCAGGATAGCGGGTGGTAGTGAGTGCCTGAGCTCCGATACAGAGTAGCAATTGTGTGTCAGTGATTTTGTATCTTTGACTAAGTAAGAAACCGTAGAGCCTCTCAACCCGAAATATCTTATCCCACTCCCATCATTACTGTCGTTACCACTATTATCCATCCGGCCAAGTTAGATTCTAAACTAAAACACTTCTCGTTCCTCGTGGAAATCGATACCTTGGAATCAGTGTTAGCCTAAACGGTAAACGCTAAACAGTCGGCCACTCTTCGTTTAGGGAATAGTCGGACTACACGACCGATTAAACGGGCCAAAAAAACGGATTAAACGGGATTATACGGATTAAACGGCCTACACGGCCTACACAGTTGACTACTGAGTAGCGTTTAAATGGTGTGTAAACGGTCTAAACGGCCGTGTAGGCGAACAGTGCTTGGAATACTCCCGGTGAAAGCTACTGCGATATCCGTGCACTTGCGGATTAATTCCAAAAGGCATAAGAATCGCCAACAAGCTTTCTGGCGCCGTTGCCGGGGAATGGTTGCTGTTCTAGTTTAGAACCTTGCTTGTCCGCGTACCACCACATATGGACATCACTCCTATCTTTCAATTTTCGGCTCCGAAGGGCATGCCCTTCGGACCGCCACCATCTTCAGACCCTAACCATGCATATGGCTATGAATTTCGTCCAGAACTCATAGCCATGATTCGGGAAAAACCATTTGCAGGGATCAAAGATGAAAATCCATACGACCACCTACGAGATTTTGAGCAAATATGTTCTACCATTTCTTTTGTGGGCATGTCCCCTAAAGCCCTGAAATGGAAGCTTTTCCCATTCTCTTTAAAGGGGTTAGCCAAAGAGTGGTATTTCTCTTGTGTAGGCGGTGTAGGAGGAAGTTGGGTAGCGCTAAGAGAAAATTTTTGCTTTGCCTACTTCCTCCTATCAAAAGTTTGCAATCTCCGAAGAAAGGTTGTAAGCTTTCGATAAGAAGAGAGAATCTTTGAATGATGCTTGGATTCGTTTTACCAACTTAGTCCTGTTAGGCCCTGACCTAGACATGCCAGAACCCATGCTCATGCAGCACTTTTATGGGGGTCTCACCCCTAAGAGTGTTAAATTCCTAGATATTGCCTCTAGAGGAGCCTTTGTTTTCAAAACTGTGAAAGAGGGAAAAGAAATTCTCAACAAAATCCCTGATACGGAAATTTATGAGGAATCCCATGATCTCACAAAAGGCATTCAAGCCATTTCCCAGGCCACCTCTCTCAAAACCCAAGATCCCCCATGCCGATCTGAAATAAGCCTTCCCGAACCATCTTACCCCTTAAACTCAAAGCTCTCCCATGAAGATCCCAAAGAAAATTTCAAATATTTGGGCCTTCAATCCTTGGACCACAGTCCTTGGTGCACTCCACCCCATGTCTCTGACGAAAAATCTCAATACGGTTTTCGGGCCCGTTCTCAAGAACATTGTGATTCGGGACACTATGAGGGTAATCCTACCACCACCTTCCAATTTTCTGAACCCCTCATGGAAGAACCACTTCTCTATGGCCATTCTAAACCTAATAACTTAGGCAAATTTTGGCCTGAAGGCTTTCACCTCGAAGAGAAGGATGAAGGGAAAATTTGGAACGCTTTGTTTTCCTGCAATCTCGAGTCTAAAATTCTCCCTACTCAAGTTGGGGATGAGGATGATCTTCATACTCTCATCAAGAAAGCTCGTGAGGCTTGCCCCAACCCGTTCGTAGATCCCGATAGTGAGGATGAGGATGACCTTCATACTCTCATCAAGAAAGCTCGTGAGGCTTGCCCCAAACCGTTCGTAGATCCCGTTAGTGAGGATGAGGAGGATCTTTTTTACTCTCATCGCTCGACATGCCAAGCTAGTTCATGAGTCTGTTCCCGACTTGATCTCTGATCCCGTCACGAAAGAAGAAGAAGAAGAAGAAGAAGAAGAAGAAGAAGAGGGTTACCTTGATGCTCACATCTCTCTGAACGCCAAGAAAAATCCTGAATCTGCTCCCGAATGGTTCTATGATCCTAATAAGGAGAAGGAAGAATACATCAAATGGTTCTTTGGTCCCGACGGGCATCCTGGTCTCGTTCAGGAGGAACTTCCTCATCGTGATTTGGGCGAGTCTAAAAACGTTCATATCAACAAGAGGAGTGTCGAAGAGGGTTGGGATAGTTTTGAGGGAATAGAGGTAACCCCAGAACGTCGTAGACAAAGATTGAGGTAAAATGCATATGGTCTAAGGACGTTCCTAAGATGCCAAGTGTAGAGCCCGTTAAAAATGGTTTTGTTAGTGAAAACGGAAGTTTCATTCTTGAGGAACCCCAAGCGCCATTCTTGCTAGACATGCCTTCCGATTCTGTGAGTGCCATATTTGACGAAACCATCAACCATCGTATGCTCTTAGGCAAAAACCTTTTTCAGATGCTGGTTGTAGATGCGTTTGTGCATAATAAATATTGCAAATCTCGTAGTCTTGTTTGGCACAAATCTTGCAGCTAGAAAAACAGGATTGAATTGAAGAAAATGGTGATGGTGGGAGCTACATCATCACACTAGCTGCATCGTGAAAAGCTCCCGAGGGTCAAGCTTTTGATCCCAAAACCGAGAGGCAAGTATTCTGGAACTTTTATTTATTTATTTATTTACCTCGTATCATTCAATAACCTGGAAATTTCAAAAAAAAAATAATTAAAAAAATAAAGCAATAGTTTTTACTTTTATAAAATAAAAGTGTTTTCCGAACATGAAGCATGTGCTTAATTGTTTCACTTGTACACCGACCAATATTATTCATTCTCACTCTCCCCTATGTGTTAATAAAAAAAAAATGACAATTCACAAAAAATGAAAAAAATAACAATACACACTAGAGAAAATAAAATGAGCACAACTTTGTCTCTCACATGTTAGTTTGCATAAATTTTATTCCTTAATTACTACTCAATTCTTGTGGGATCAAATTTCCATTAGGAAGAATCCTTCCTAAGTTGTTGACATTTGTGATATAGCAAGATAGAGGTTTATGCCCCTCTCCTTGATCCAGTTCAACTCGGAGGATATTGATTTTTTTTACTAAAATAAAATCCCAACTCTAGATATTCCTTAGTGACTTATTAACTATTAGAGCCTAGGCATTCAACTTAATTAAATTCATGCTGTCTTTGCTTGTGTTGAGTTTTGTCAAAACTTGAGTCCTTAAGAAGTAGTGTTCTTCGATAACCGATCATTCTCCTTTTGCGTACCCTTTTTAGTTCCTAGCCTTTTCATGTCTGGTTATGCTGAACTCCACATTGGATTCAAGCATCCGCCTCGCCAGGCATTCCTTCCAAAAAAAAAAATCCAAAGCCAATTTCTATCCTTTTGCGTACCTTTTGAACCTATCCACCAAACGGTCCATAGTAAAGAACTCCATTTCTTTTAAAATCCCTTGAAAAAAAGAAGAAGAAGAAGACAAAGAGAGACATGGAGTTATTTCAAAAATAAAATATATAGAAAGAAAAAAGAAGAAGAAAATAACAAAAGAGAGAAGGGTAGCTCCATGGTCTCAAAGGATTTCAAAATTTTAAAAAAAGGATTCATTAAAATAAGGAGTTCAAATAAAGACCATCTTTCTCAAACACAAGATCCGATATGTTGGACTCATTAGTACCACATATCCTTGCACTTGTGTTTAATTCCATTCCTTTGGTGTGAGTCCATTATCTCCCTTTCCCCTGAGCATTTATTCTCTTAATGATCGGATAGCACGATCTTCATTAGGATTAAGTTTTGACTCAACAATTTACACATCCTTGGACTAGCAAATATTTGCCCCTACCATGAGTTCCACATAAGACTTAGTTTGTAGGGAGAATTTGGCCGCAGGCCTTGGTAAGGAACCACCCATGAGCGACTCGAGAGTATCACTCGAGGAATAAAAATGAGTTGGAAATTCTTTGAAAAATTCTAAAAACCTCGAGTATGTCTGAGGATGGGAAGGGACTTATTACCTTAATCAAGTTATTCCATCTATCAACTTCTAAAGGTAAGGTCTTTAGCCACTTCAAAATCTCACAAGTACGAGAAACATTTTGGAATAACCTTTATGCTAACTATTCATCTAGAGAAGTTGTGCATGAAGCCCACCTTAACTCCTTGTTCATATTTCAATTCCTTTACTCGGGACGAGCAAAGATCTAGTGTGGGGATGTGTTGACGGTCCTTATTTGTAATATTTTGTATGCTTTTGACCGTCAACATATCTATAAAATAAAGGAATTCAAACTACATTGAGGCTAACATTAATGAGTTCCACGAGTTTTGGTGGTCTCATATTTTGCAGGCATACACAAGAAAAGACGATTTATCGGCTGTATGCAAATCAGACGAAAGACGGAGTTTAAATTAAACATATTTTTAAAAGTCATCAAATGACAAAATGGACTGCACCATGATGAAGAGCTCGTCGAGACGATCGAAACGCATATATTATTTGCTATATTTGGAGCTCGGATGAGAAAAAAATGTGCTTCGGAAGACGACAGACCAGACCGGACCCAAACCCTGGGCCGGCCGACCCAAGTCAGGTCGGCCGGTCCCTTCTTTTGGCCAATTTGCGTCGGTTTCTTCCCCACACGCCAAGCAACACACCTAGAGGCCATCCCAACCATCCACTCAAGTCGGTTTGATCCTGAACATGGAGTATTTCACAAGACATGCATAGGATTCTAAAGGAACCCAATGCTACCGGTCTCCAACTGCCAAACCGACCTAGGGAGACGATCAACACCACACAAGGAGTATCCCAGGCGATTTGGAGGGCCGGGATCAACCGAAGCCGGGCCGGCCGACCCACTAGACCGGCCGAACCACCCCCGAGCTCGCCATGGATTCTCCTTCGGAGGGGGGTTGAATGACACTTGTCCCAACACTTGGCACTCACTCACTCGCTCTGGCACACTATAAAAGGAGGTATTCATCCTCATTTGTGATTATGGAGAAGTGGAGAAGAGAAGAAAGCAGCTCTATGCTGTCCACTTAGAAATGTAGAAGTAGGGAGAGAGGAGAGTTGAGTGTTGGGGAGACGCCGGAGGTGTCGGCTCTTTTCCACCACGTGCTTCGGAGCCGACTCGGGTGTGAGTTCAGCTTCGCTCCAATGTCCGGTAACACTTAGCTCAATCCTTTGTTGAATGAGCAAAGTTCTTTCATATACTTGGTTACTCTGTTGGTATTAGGCCCGTACTATTCTTGAGTGCTAAGATCTTTTTGCTTAAATATCCATCTAGAGATTAGTATAAGAGGTAGTAGGGGTGAGTATCGAAGTAACGTTCTTGGTACGTATTACTGCTAGGTACAAACGTGGTGTTTGGATTAGTTAGTAGCCGGTAGGCACCTGTTTCAACGGACGTGTGGTAGGTAATAGGTGGTGATAGCCCTATTATCCGGCTTAGATTTTGTGAAATCCGCCCCGTTAGTTGTAGACCAGTTGAGTCTGAATCAGGACGATCATAATCATTCGGGATTCCAATTCAGGATAGCGGGTGGTGGTGAGTGTCTGAGCTCCGATACAGAGTAGCAATTGTGTGTCAGTGACTTTGTATCTTTGGCTAAGTAAGAAACCATAGAGCCTCTCAACCCGAATTATCTTATCCCACTTCCATCATTACTGTCGTTACCACTATTATCCATCCGGCCAAGTTAGATTCTAGACTAAAACACTTCTCGTTCCTCGTGGAAATCGATACCTTGGAATACTCCCGGGTGAAAGCTACTGCGATATCCGTGCGCTTGCGGATTAATTCCAAAAGGCATAAGAATCACCAATATTAGGCCTGGCCTCCGATTCTCTTTCCTCAGGCAACACGTACACGCCTAATTGGTACCCCTCTTCTACTGCCTTATTAACATAGTACGTCCAAGCAGGCTTACTTCTCAGTGGCCACAGGTTGTATATGTATATCGAACTATTTAGAACCTGACATGGCCTAACATCGTCTAGAACAAGTTTGTATTCCTGACGGTTTATACGGATCTTTCGAGCTATAACCCTCGCCAACATTGGTAACTCTATTGGTAATGTTACTATGGTCTGCAAATGGTTGCATGTGTGCATGCTTACAAAATTCCCTTGCATTGATGCGGGTGCATCTTCGTAAAAAATATTCAGTGGTGCCTCCATTTACGTCTATGATATGCACGTGTTCATTCATATCAACATGAAATATATGTTTCTTTATATTTAACTATTATTTAAAACATTACATGAAATGTTACCTTAAGTGTTTAATACATAATATGTGTAATTAAGTGCTGAAAATAGAATATAGCAACTCGGCTAATACTGTAAACACACTAATTATTAACTATAATGTCACTAACATACGTACAATTACGTTACTAATTTGCATGCTAATTATAGATTAATTTCCGTATTATGTTTAATGAAGCTAACAAAATAATTACTATATGAAAAAATATAGTCACCCTTTTTTACTATGCACACTACCGTTAATTTGTCACTAATTATATATTAATTTCCGCAGTACGTGTAATTAAAATTTAAACATTCATATATTACATGCTATAAAAATAAGTCACTAATTTCCATTATAATTGTAGACCATTTTCTCTCCTTACCTACCTAATTAATCAGTAATCCTAATTTAAGTTAACCTAACACAAACTTAGAAGGTCGGTTCAAACTTCCTGAAAGAATTAATACATGCATAAATTAGACACAATATACGAAATTAAGTGGTTAAGTACTGAAGTTGCAGTGTATGTGCTTGTTACCTTGGTAAATCTGGTGCATGGGCTGCTGCTCTACAGTGCTGGTGCGTGGTAGGGTGCAATGCAAAATTAAGAAATAATGTGAAGCAGGAGCTAGCTAGCTGGTGCTGGTGCTCAGATTATTAATTAGTGTGAACATTAACATACTATGCCAACATTAATTAGTGTGAACATTAACATACTAATCCTTCGAAGATAGCCCGCACATGTCAAGATTAGCGTGTATAATATACATACAATTTTAACTGCTAATATGCCAAGATTAGCATACAATAGTACTAGCAATATTAGCATACAATACTACTATGCCAAGATTAATTGCTGCATATACGTACCACAATAACAATAATTAACACTAATTATTAGCAAGTAGATCAAATTTAAAAATCCAAAATTTTGTTAACAAGTTGATCAAATTTAAAATCCAAAATATTCCCTCAGACTGAAAGCGAAAAAATCAGCGAAGTCACACTCTTGGTGAAAGTAGTAAATACCTGAACTGAACTAAACTAATTAATTTTTCAATACAAATAAAAACTATTACACAAAATATATATAATTAAATGCTTCGAACAAAATACGCGATTTACGGCAATTAACTAGTGCATTAACACTAATTAGCTAATAAATATTAGCTCCCGCCGTGACATGTACACATACAGACCTATGAGTACTGACTCTGGAGATGCACCGAGTGAGGAATGAGTGTTTCAGGCTGGGTGAGGAATGAGTATTAAGGCTTCCAGCAGGCAGGACAACGATATATATAGACTGAAGTTTGTGATCACTATGACTTCTAAATTCTATTTAATTAGTGTTAATCGCACGATTAATGTTCGATTAATCAACCGTGCGTTGTTGGTGAATCCTCCTCCACATATTCCCGTCGGTGGAGTAATATTTTATTCTAAACGTAGCACTGTTTTGTCGGCAGGGCTTAATCACCCAGGGTTAAATATTCCGCATGCGATGTCGGCTGCCACTCGCATGCAAAGCTGTCGGGAGCTTTTGCCACACAGGTTGGCGGCAGCAGCCGCAGCCACACCCGGTGGCGGTAGCAGGCGCTGTCGCCACGCCCGGTGGCGGCTGCACACCCCAGCCATGCCCCGTGGCGGGAGCTCTACTCTCGCCATGCCACGCAGCGGCCGCCATGCCCGGTGGCGGGTCCCACTGCCATTTGTGCAATTAATTTATACAGTAGATTATTGTATTAGTTACCTTTTAACTGTTGATTATTTGAGCAATTTTTCCCTGAAATGCTTGCCTCCGATTTCAACCCAGTATCCGATACTATTCTCCCGTTGATCGCCCTCGATCGGATAATTTAGATTAGATCCTGAAATATTGTTAATCAATTTTAAGATGTAGCGGAATAGATAACGTTCATAGTAAATAAAGAACTATTCGTCAAATATAGTAGAAACTAACTATTATTGAATGCTGGTCTTAAGTTTTTGATCTATGAAATAGTATTATTATCATTGCTTCTATTTTCTGCTTATTTTATTTTATTGTTTGAGTATTTGGGTTCATTTAAGCATTTTCAATAAAGGTGAGAAAACTCTTTTGGGCTTTCCTGGCCGGCCTAAACCGGCTCATCAAAGCCCAACCGGTACTCCCCTCTCGCGTGCGCCCGACGGCGGCGGTGTTGAGCCACGACGGCGCCCTGGGAGCGGCGGCTCGGCCGGCCCCTTCCCCTGGCGGCTCCTCCCTTGGTTCCCGCCTGGCGCCCTGCTCCCCCTCCTCTTCTTCTTTCCCGGTCGCCGAGACTATTGGCAGAGGCGGTAACTGTGTCGGGGCGGTGGTCCTTCTGGCCGGCGGTAGCCCGGCCGGCTCCGCTCCGGCGAGCTCCGCTTACCCCTCCTCCTTGCCGCGCCCGAGCCAGCAGCTCCTCCTTCCCCTTTCGCGTGCATAGAGGAGGACAGCGGTGGCGGTGGCCCTGGCAGCGGTGGCGGCCCCGGGGCGGCTCGGCCTGGCCTATACCTGAGAGCCTCGGCTCCCTCCTGGCAGCTATCTACTCCCAGGCTATGCTCTACTGCCTCCCTTCCCTAATCCCTAGTTTCTTTATTTTCCCCTAATTCCTTAACTGGCTAGAACCCTAATCCGAGGAGGAAGACTCTATTTACTTGCATGCTGTTTCAATTGTTTTAGAAATGCACTGATTAGGGAACTTTATGGTTGAGCTGCTCACTGAATCGATATAGCTGCACTTCCTAATATGCACTGTCATGACTCTGACTGTGGTGGATCTCACTGTTCGGCTCAAGTCCGGTGAGGAACGGTACGAGCTGGATGACACCGGTGGCACAGGTGGCTCAGTCATCTCGGGTGACACAAACCACATCGTGGCACAAGGAGGAGGTGAACCTGACGCAGGTGCAAGAAGAGGACCCAACGGTACTAATGGACAAGGACTGTGATCTTATACATGCTGAAGATGTTACGTCGCAAATGGTATTCCTCAACGAGGAAAAGGTGATCCCGGTGGAAGCCAACGACAGTGTGTGGTACTTGGACACGGGTTCCAGTAACCACATGATCGGCTGCAAGTCGATGTTCACATCGCTGGATGAGTCGATGCGAGGTATGGTGAAATTTTGAGATGGCTCATTGGTGGAGATTCACGGCAAGGGTGCCATGATGATCATATGCAAGAACCAAGAGCACAAGGTGCTCACATAGGTGTACTACATACCTTGGCTCCAGAGCAACATCGTCAGCCCCGACCAGCTAGACAAGAGCTGATGTAAGCCTCGACCAGCTAGACAAAAGCGAATGTAAGGTTATCAAGGATGAAAAACTTTGCGTATTCGATCGAGAGCGGCAGCTGCTAGCGCGGGTGCAGCGGTTTAGAAATAGACCGTACACCTTAGTGGTGAACCTAGCTACACATGTGTGCCTCCTCCTGGCGAAGGCGAATTAGGCTGCGTTTGGCATGGATACTACGGTCACCTCAATCTCCGTTCACTGCGGGAGTTGGATCTCAATAAGATTGTAGAATGCATGTCACCATTGACCACATGTAGCAATTCTACGATGACTATGTGGATGTCAAAAGGAAAGGGATGGCGTTTTTCTCGCTTTTGGCATAGCAGGCCTCCCAAAGGGACATGCAGGGCCGGCCCTAGGGGGGGCGAGCAGTGCAGCCGCCCCGGGCCCCCAAAATTGTGGGGCCCCCAGCGCTGCGCAGCCCCAGTGCCTGATGCCTGATGCCTGATGGCCCTGATGCCTCGGTGCGCCAATGCGCCATGCATGCTCTCGTGATGCTCCTCGGCAGCGCAGCGCGTGAATATCTGCACAGCAGAATCTAGACTTCTTTGGAAAGGATTATCTTGGACCCCCTCTTTGCTCTCTCAGGGACAAAATTATCAGCCATGTTTATTAGCAAGCACATGGTTAATTTCTACTCTTTGCAATCGAGCTAAACAATTTTATTGAGTTTATTATTCATGCACTGAGTCCAACAGCATTTTATACGAGTATTATTGTATCTAGATTATTGAGCTATATGGAATGGCTTGATGGTAGGTCGTAGCGTCGTGCAGAGGCATGCCTAATTATAATATCGCTACTATCAATTTTTTTGACGAATAACATGGGTATGATCATAGTTCTTTTCAGCTTAACGGCTTAACAGCTTAACGGCTTAATAGCATTTTGAAAACACATATGATTTGAGTTTTTTGAGTCCGTTTTTTCGTTGTTTTAAAGATAGGTTCTAATGCTTTAAAAAGCAAGTCAAACGAAATGTATCCGAATATCGAGACTACCTTGAGAAGCTCTCAAAGTTTAGTTATTTCAAAGAATAGGGCCTAAAATTGAATGGTCTGGCAATGTCTCAAGAAAGATTGAATGGTCTGGCAACTTTATGTATTGAGAAGAAGTTATTGGACGATATTAATATTGAGGTCATCATTAATGATTTTGCATCAAGAAATGTTAGAAGAAATTTCTGAGGTGAATAATCTCATTTGTGTACTTTCATTTGTTTATCGCTACCAATTTTTAAAATACATAGAACATTGTCTAATTATATGGTAGTATAAAAAATTCTTGGTTATATTAGGGGCCTCCGTTTGTAATTTCGCCCCGGGCCCCAGAAAACCCAGGACCGGCCCTGGGGACATGGCAAGCAACATCGCACTCCATTCCTTCACGCTGCGTCTAATCATGCTGAGCGTGGAATGGAGTTGCTGCATGGCGAACGTTGTGGCCCGATCGCTCCACCTACACCAAGAAGTAACAAACATTTTTTATTGATCGTTGACGATCATGGTAGATATATGTGGTTTGAGGTGCTCAGGTTGAAGGACGACGCTTTCAAATTCTTCTAATCGAAGGAGTAAATGAGAAAGACACGCAATGATGATCCACTGGCAAGCTTGTGTGGTGCAGTGGTAGATAGGATAGGGTACGTAGCACCGAAAACCGAAGACACAAAGATGGGTGTAAGTGGGGTTGACCCCAAAAAGATCATGATAGGAATTGGAAAATTGAGGTGTTTTAATAGGTAGACGATTAATGAGGTAAGTGACAGTGTGGAGAGCTTTGACCCAATAGATTGGAGGGAAACTAGCCTGAAAGAGGAGGGAGTGAATAAGGGTGTGATCGGATCGGATACAATTGAATAGTACTGGATACAGATATGGATCCATATTTTTTTTGTCGAATATGGATATAGATATGAATAATGCGGACATGGATACAAACATGGATATTGTTGAATGTAGACATAAATAGTGTCAAAACATGAATACAAATTATCAAAAATTCATATTATCGGATATTGTTCAAAACAGATTTTTTTTTTTTGAGAAAGTTCTGAATGGATATTACTCGAATCATATACAGAAGTTGCATACTTGGAAAATCATCAATATAATATGTTTAGTTTGGTGTTGTCTAATTTAATGTGTCATCTGCCTGTGAGTCGGATAGTATCTTTTCTAATATTATCCGTCCTTAGCCCTATCCGTATTTGTATAAGAAAAAATAGCTGGATATTTATAAAACTATCCAAATCATTGTTCGATCGGTCCGGTCGGTCGATCGGTCAGAAATATCCCCACCATTTCGACCCCTAGAAGTGAATGATGTTATTGATATTGCGAATAGCATATTCAGTATTCCTGTTCTACTAATAAGTATACGCACAAGACATGCGAAGGTGGACACCGCGAGCGTGGAAGAAACTATGGGAAGAGGAGTTGTTGAATTTGGACCATTGTCACATTGTATGCTCTTGTTGGTTGAACCAAACTACGTGGCGACATAGGAGAAAAGTGGGAGATGGTGGAGAAGTTATCAGATTTAAATTGAAGGGGAAATGTCTAGAAGTAGTGAGAGTAATCATCAAGGAGACAAGATAATATTTGTAATCGGTGACTAGCAATTTGAGAAGTCCACATATCACAGTGATTTAAATCGAAACTACGAGATGCTAGAGAGTTTGATGATGCTAAAGGAAGACACTCATGTTTCTCGAGTTGACATGCTTGACAAACGGGAGATAAAGTGCTCTCAGTACAAGGTAACGACCGGGAATTAAGGAGCTTGGAGAAGGCTTTGTGGCTAGCATGACCAAGACGACGGTGCCAGGCACCAGAGGTAGCGGTGGTGACATCAAGGGCAATGGGTGGAGATGTTTTGGCAGGATGAAAAGGGTAGAGTTGGCGGGAACTATTGCACCTAACAATCACGTTATTGGCATGAAGATTGTTCACATAGAGGCCATAGAGGTCAAATTCAATGGAACAATTATTGTAAGTAGTGAATTGGCAGATGGAAATAAGATTCCTAATTAAGTGAGGAGTAACAAAAACATTAGAAAGGTAAAAAGAACGATGGTGATGATAGAGCTAGAACCAGTGGAGGTAACGGGCAAAAGGGAGGCATTATGGATCATGATATGGGAAGGAAAATGAAAGGAGGAAGGGGAGATGTTACCGACATCAGATGTCATATGAGATGTAGCACTGGGGTCCATGTACCAAACACTACGCGGGTCGAAGGGGTGAGAGATATGGTAGCAAAGGAGTTAGCACGGGATCGCTAATCCCAACCCCATCCAGGATGTTGCGATGCCGGGGGCCGACGGGCACCAATGGGGCTATGGCCCGTGGCATGGGGGGCCACGGCTAGGGCATGGGGCAGGGATGGAGGTGGCCAAAAGGGTTGACTAGAGGCGCACCAAGAAGCCTCGAGGCCTAACAAGGATGAAGCTGCCCAAGGCAAACCTGAACCAACCCTTGAACCGTGTCGGACCGTGGGCTGTGGAGAGAAGGCACAATGGGTTCATCATTGCTACCCTCGGAGTTATTGCTACATTGGTCGTTGTTGCCTCCACAACAACAATGACGATAGGAGTTGTTGTTGTTGCCGGAGGTGTTGTGCATACCGCCCCCATCATTGGAGCCGCCCCCCGTTAGAAGTGCCCTCAACCCGCTACCTCCACCATGTGAGGTGCCGGTGCCAGAGGAGGCTAGAAGAGCAATAGCCTACCCGTGAGATGAGGAGTTTGTCCTGATGAGTTGTTTTGACAAGGAGAGAAGGGTGAGCTTCCATGAAGGTCGGAAAAAATGATATATCCTTATGATAGACCGAATGGTGGAATATGACTTGTTCGACCATTGAATAACATTGAGGACGAGGTTGCAATTGGTGACAGGCTCACCCAGAGCACCCAGGGTGTCAACCATGGTTCTCATCTTGCGACAGTAGTTAGAGATAGAGTGGTCCCCTTGATCAAAGTTATGGAACTCTGCCTCAAGATACAGAGCATGACTCTCTTGGTTGCCGATGAGCGGATGCTCAAGATGCAGCCATAGTGTGAGAGATGTGGTGACAGGAGACATGACGAGCTCGAGTAGTTCAATGGAGATGTTGGCATATAGCCACGAAAGCAACAAGTAGTCGAGTCAGGACCAATCAACGCATTCTAGACAGTGGACAACGGAGGGGACATACTTGCTGAGAGTAACAAGGAATAGCATGCACCACGACGTGTACGTCAGAGAGTGAAGTTCAAGGGTGATCGGCACCAGAGCCATGATTCGAAGTGTGAGCATCGTTGAGCCCTAATTTTTATTAGTGGCATTGATGACAAAATTAATTAATATTAAGTGCTAGGGGGTCTTTTGGACTTCTCGGAACCCTAGCGAAGACTCGGCGTTTTTGATAAACCCTAATTTGAAGCGTCGACAAATTTCTGAGCTGCTCCAAGGTCTCAAGTGCGTGACCGGGCGAGAGAAGAGGTCACGTATAGATTAGGAGTAGTTAGGTTTATTTTCTGTTTTTCGTCGGATTTCAAAAGGGGTTTGAATTTCTCGGATCTTGCCGGATCTTTGCGAATTCTCGAAAAACTCGGTATCCGTTGTCCACCACTTCTAAAAATACCCAAATATCCCTTTGTGAGATTTTTAGAGAGAAGAAATACCCTAAACTCTCCCACATACTATCTCAGGCCTTTTACCCGAAAACCCTCTCTGTCGGAGACGGCGTCCGGGCGCCGCCGGACAGCGTCCGACCAGCCAAATCAGCCTGCATTGCGCATTGTTGGACGGCGTCCGGTGGTTACCGGACGGCGTCCGATGAAGTTCATTTTATGGCTTCGCCGTCAGACGGCGTCTGGGAGAGGGCTGAGTGCGTCCGGTAGTTCTAGCGCTTCGGCATTCCTTGCTGTCGGACGGCGTCCGGTGGGGATCGGAGGCGTCCGACAAGCCGCTTTCTGTGAGCAGTAGGCTCTATCGGACGGCGTCCGATGCCCGTCCGACGGCGTCCGGTAGAGGCTAACGGCTAGTCTTTTTGTCCTTTTCCGAGGGGCAACGGCTAGTTTTGCTCTTGGGGCTATATATAGTGGCTGGCTTCTTTGAGGTTTGCTGCTCCACTTCACCTACCACATTCATAGCTCATCAATTAGGTGTTCTAGAGCCATTTCTCCACCCACAAATCATCTAAAGCCACAAATCATTAAACCCCAACACCGAGCTTCATGGAAGTCCTTCGATCCAGCATGATCGGGGCGTTTCGGGCTTGTTACTTTTGAAGACATCCTTCGTGGAGGCGAGGGCTTGGGAGTAGGCCTTGGCGTGTGGCTACTCTCGATTCGGTGTACGGGTGACGGAGTCCACCTCGCCGGAGTGGCGGAACGACTACCGGGAGTAAGTGAGGCGTTAGGCTCGAGAGCGAGCCGGTCCTTGTGCGCAAGGGGTAGCCTCAACGGAGAGTAGGAGTCGCGGCTCCGAAATTCGGTCAAACAAATACCGTGTCACTTTCTCTTATTTACTTTCCACACTTACTACCGTTGCCTTGTTTGTGATGAATTGTGATGCTATGTCTTAGTTACATTGTGTCTTGTTTATCGCTTCCGCTTACTCAATAATTGCAACTATGAGTGGGTAATTCTTAATATGATGCTTAATTGAAAATAATCAAAAGAAATTAAAATTGCCTATTCACCCCCCCTCTAGGCCTTAGGATCCTCTTTCACGAAGAACAGAGACGGCTTGGGCGTGGAGGGCTTCCACCATGGGATCTGGTGCAAGAACAGCCATATCTGCAACCGATAGGGTGGTCATGGGGTTGGCGGGTGCCGCAGGCATAGCCTAGACCATGGGAGCACATGCGGATGCTAGGACGGTAGCAGCGTCATCCTGGGCCTATGGTGTGGCGAGACTTGTTGTGAGCGCATCGACTTCCTGTCAAGTGCGAGCAGCCGCCGCTTCGACCACCTTATGGGCACGATGGGTAATGGCGCGGTTGATAGCATCACTAGTGCCTTGACAGGTCTTGAGCGGTGCGAGTGGCAGCGAAGGCTGCAGCCTCGGCAACAACAGCCTCCTCTTGAGTGCGGAGGAGGGCGCGAAGGCGGCGCATGGTTGAAGAAAACTATGCCGGAGAGAAATGGCGGTGCCAGGATGGGTATTGGTGGTGGCGGCGCCTAGGGTTTGGGCAGAAGAAAGTGGCGGAACCTACAGGTTGGGCGAGAGTTTGGTCGACGCTGGAGGGGAGAGGTGGCGGCGTCAGTTGGAGAGCAACGACGCTGGTACGCAAGAGGCACCACGTGGAAAGGAGATGTGGATGCGCTAGGAAGGGTAGAGGGTAGGGTTGCGGTGCCAACATGAGACCACCTGGAAAGTGGATCGTCGGCACTAGAGAGGAGTGGTGATGGCACCAGGAGAGGGACAACGCGCGTTAGGGTTAGGGTAAAGGGTGGAAGCTGGTCGTAAATTAAAAACGTTTGATACCTTAATAGTGGAAAGAATTCATGTGACGTATTGCTCGAAGAGATTAAAGGGATATATGTAAATAGGTGAGAGCCTTTCATACTCGAGAGCCCAACTTATAAAAAAGAGATCAGGATAATACGAAAGTGAACCACTCTGGAGTAACACACAAGACAATACAAGAGTGATCCACAAGACAACAAGCTAACCCCTTTTCCTGTCTTTAACTCTCTCCAACCAGATAGTCCGTAAAGAGCATTTGCAACAGTTATTTCAATATACACTGAATTTTAAATAGAGTGGTCGAATAATAAAAAAAAATCTTGCATGCTATAACTTAAATGTGAATAAATTTTAGAGACGAGGGCAGAGGGCGGGGAAGCTGGCTGGTGAGAACGCTCTGAAGCCAACCATTACTCGACAGTGGAGACTGCCGTACCTTTGCTCAGAGACGACAGGAGCATCTCCATCCTGTCAGGTTGTACGGTTACTGCTAGCAATAGATTGCTCGGGGCGAACGTGCGACCCAAACCAATTAACGCCCGTATAAATGTTTATCACATGGCCTGCAGGAAGCTTCTTGAATTAGCTCGCGGTTAAGGACTACAGTACCGTCAACTATGGCCTGTTTTATAATGGTGTTTCGTCTGCGAGGAAAATGTTCAAGGGATGCTTGATTGATTCGAACCCAATTTTGCTGCAGCTCATCTAAATTTATCATCTTTTTGTCACACAAATGTAAGTCATGATAAAATGTGAAACATGTTCGCAAAATTAGTACATCAACTATTAAACAAACTACAATGATGTAAATAATGACGCAACCATTTAAGACAAAACTAAAGAGGTTGCAGAGGAGCCGAACGATGTACAAGCTGGTTCACAAATTTAAGCTTATATGTTACTACCTTCGGTCATGAAAACAAGCCGTCGTTGACTTTTGTTATTACCTTTGACTATTCGTCTTATTCAAAAGTTTAGTGCAAACACACGTAAATATAAATCATGCTTAAAGTACCTATAATGATAAAACAAATCACAACAAAATAATTGATAAATTACATAGTTTTTTTAATAAGACGAATGATAAAAGATGTGTACAAAAGTCAGCAGCAACTCGTTTTTGCGATTTAAGCCGTGACCGGGCCAGACTGTTGGGCTTTGGGCCAGGCTCAGGTCGGATTTTGAGCTCGATGTGTCGGGCTAGGCCGGGCTCGAGCCTGGTCCCGCGGGACCAGTTTTTTCAAGCCCGGCCCGTCCCTACGTTTGATCAGGTCTATCCCAAAATGAGTTTTCTAGATTTTTGTAAAAATCTTTTACTGACTGTTGCGCGGATAAAAGTTTCTGGACAGATTAGCAACAAGTCAAGAACTTGATCTCATGCCTCTCATATGGTTGCAAAGTGTGTATCAAATCATATCAGCAACCTCTAGGCATCATAGACCACCAATAACCAGCGATAAATCATCCATGTTCTTCTCAAAACAAGAGCTTCAAAATGGAAAACAAAAATAAGAAAAACTTAGCCACCAGGTTACCATCGCTGCAGCCTCCAGCTGCCTCAGATTCCTTGACATGGCTAAACTTCTCGAGTTCACTACCTCATGTGACTGCTAGGTCTTGAACCCGGTCACCCGCATGCCTCCGGACGCACCAGCCACCAGCTGTCCCCGCGAAGCGTCAGCCACGTACCCGTCGATAGCTGCATCTCTGGGGTGAATAGACATGAAACCAACACACCTTACCTCACCTGTAAGGTTAGTCCATCACAAAATTATCAACATCATAATCCATTCGTGACATCACAATTAGCAATCCTTAACACACCACGTGTCAGCTTAACAAATTTCACCGGACCACGTCTGTTCAAAACTATTACCTAGGCTAAGCTCAGCACAATGGTCCGATTCCAATTCCACGACAATTTTCAGAAATGCGCCATTTAAAATTTATCAAAACACTTCAAATTCCATCTTGTCACATATATTTATCATCAAACTGGGGCACCCTCCTCATGGGTCTCAACACTCCCCCTTAATGGATATATTGACAAATCCTCGAAAAATATTTTGAAGTTTTTGGATTTGTCGAACAAGGCATGTTGAAAATGCCGAATCACGCTTGGAGTAAAAGATAGGAACACATGTGTTCAAAATCTCCAAGTCGTGAAAATCAAAGCTTCCCAAGAAGTTCTCCCCCTTTTTCAAGAAATACATGTTGATGTCTTTTTCAATTCTCCGCCTTTTCGCAATATAGACATCAAGAAAGTGAGTGAACAAGCATAAGGCACAATGCAAATGCAAATACAAGTCCTAGGGAGCTTTGAAAATTATCCATTTGAACGTGAAGCATACGGCAAGAATGCTCGAAGCAATACACATTAGTTCGGCGCTCACTAGTTCAAAAGATGCTAGTAAATCAATTTTTCATATTGGAAGATGTGGATTAGAAAATCACAATCAAATATCGCGGCATGACAAGGCATCATGACGGCTTCCATATAACACCACAAGCAACCTTTTGAAATCCAAGTAGCTTCAAATCAACACCTCAACAAACTAGCATTTTTCATTGTTTTTTTAAAAATGTTTTGATGCATCCACAGGTTCAAAGAGAGCAATTGCTAGTAAGGCACATCCCAGGATCACTGGAAATGGCCTCCTAGGTCACTTTCCTCCTGTGTGTGTTTTTGCATTTTTGATTGAATTTAGGCGGGAGAGCCACTAGCCTCATACAAATGACCGACGGTACCCGGCATTACACTGAAGGAATCACACGTCTTGGCTATCCAATTCCCTTTCAAGTTCATGCTTCTTGTGTGCAATGGCAATCCACCTCGTGAAGGATAACCGGTGAAAACTCTCTAAAACTTGAAATTGCATATTTTTTGTTTTCAATTTACAGTAGCAAGATTTGGCTAACAAAAGATTTCACCAAGTTGCAAGGATGACTGAAAGAAGACTGCAAACGTCTCATCGAGCAACAACATTCAGAATGTGAAAATCTCATGTCACATCAAAGTTTTTGGAAAAATCAAAAGTAATGTCTTTTTTTGACTATACTGATCGAACGAGCTAGCAAAAGTTGAAATGTGTATAGTCTCGGCATATTGCAAAGCCTAAATTCAAAAGCAAAATAGACAAAGCTCAAAAGAAAAATAAATATATATGCTAATTCAAATTTTCTCAAAACACCCCTCAACAAGTGAGTCAACATTTCGCCCAAAAATGATGTGTAAGACGATCAACAAGAAAATAGAGAGTCGGAAAACCATGTAAATGCAACTGGGAAAATCACAAAGAATTAGACAAGAACAAAAACCACTCAAGCTCAGACTCGCTCTCATCTGCCGCCTGCGACTTACAAGGCAATATAACTCTACACCTCGGTTACTAGAGATACGACACAGACCCTGTCTACCCAGAGAACTATAAGACTGCGTGGGATCAAACTAGCCAGAAAGAAGGAAGCCTATTACACATGATAGCAACCACTCTTGTCTTGCAACAAAAGAGTGGCTGTCTTGTTTATGGTAGTAAATTGATCCATTTCTTCCCAGACTATCATATGATCCTAGCCGCAACAAGTTGATGTGATGCACCTTGTTTAGCTCTTTTGTCAGCATGAAGTTGCTTTGATGCACTTTGTTGTTGTTTTCACTTGGATGTGCTCTTATCTTGTCTAGTGAATGGATCTTGTTACTATCTTCTGACTTCACAATGTTTCATGATCACTTATTGCCATGTCATCTTCTTGTTTTAGATGTAAAGTTGCCACACCATGCTTGTATCCTTGTTCTCTTTCTGTACCTAGGAACTGGATTTGCCTACCCCCAGTTTTGAAGGCATAGAAGTGCTTTGATGCATGTGTGTAGGCCTTCTAGCTCGGAGAAGGCCATGTGCTTTCAAGTTCTGGCCGTGGTGACGCAACAAAGAAAGGAAAAGATACCTGCTGGATGCATAACACCATGACCTCGACCTAGACAGCTAAAGGCAAGGAGGCCTTCCATTCTGAGCTGAGCGGATACGGCTGGAGCGACCTCAAGTAAGCAAGGAAGAGGAAGACCTCTGTAGGATGCATAAGACGATGACTTCGGCCTAGGCAGCGCGATGTAGAGTGTCCTTCAATTTCTTGTTGAACGAGGATTAGTTTGGTATTCTTCCTCTACTTCCTAGATTTAATGCAAGTCAGCTAACACTACTTCGTCTACATCGCACAAGGTAAGTGTTACTTCTTCTTGGATTGGAGATGCTTCAGTTCATCTCCTGCCATACTTTCTTGTGTGATGACATTGGATCGCATGTGGTGGGACTGCTTTCATGTTCACCGTGTTGTTTGTGATGTGGATCACGTATTTGTGTGTATGTGGATATCCGTTGTGATCATATTGTCATATATTGTGATTGTATATATGTTCTATGCTTTTTTATTTGCTAAGTGTATGTCCAGTTTATAGGGGAGATGCTGCCGAAATTTTCTATGTTTTAGGGACTTAGTTGCATTTTGCAGTGTTTTCTAGCTTCCTACATTTGAACTGGTATTATGTTATTTGGTGCTTGTGTAGTTTAGGCTTTATCCTCTGTGCATAATGTTGACATAACTGAACTTGAACCATAATTGTGCTAAAATGTGGCTTACTAGTTGAGAGAGAGTTAGTTGTATAATTGTGCTTTTGCTCTCTTTTCTTACATTTGCATTTACATTGTGGGTTTAGTCCTAAGATAGGATAGAGAGTCAGCACTTATTTAGCCTGATTAGCAATGTCCTTTACTCTAGCTAGATGAGTACCCATAGGTTTTAGGTCTAGCAGTATTGGGCACCCTGGGTAGACGGGATCTGTGTTTAAGTCTCTCTAGTAGTCGAATCTTCGACTTGCTTTCCTACTTCTGTACCTTGGAGTAGATGAGAGTGTTCCATCCTTATAGTCATATGTCTCTCATCATTGATTTTAGGCTGCCCATGTGGCGATCTCCATTTTCTTATCCCTTCTTCTGTAATCTTTGGATAACTATTTGGTTGAGGGGGAGTTTTGGAGATTTTTCTTACTTTTTTGCATTTTTGAGCAATATTTCAAGTGGTTTCCAAGATGCCCATTTGTGTTTTTTTGGTCTTTAACTCCTTTCAGTCGTGATTGGTTCTTGTGGAGTTCTGTCGGTGCTTCATTTGGTATCAATTTTTCAGCTGGTATTTTTTAACCAAATTTTGACTAACTTGTTGAGTGGGAGTTATTAATTATTTTGCATTAGCATATAGACTTCTTTTGCTTTTTGTAGCTTTGTCTATTATGCTTTTGAATTTAGGCTCAGTAAAATGCAAGTTTTCAATTTTGGGAGAGTTTTCATCGGTTCTCCTTCACGAGATGGCTTGTCATTCCACACAAGAGGCATAAACATGGAAGGAAATCGGATAGCTAAGATGTGTGAATCCTACAGCTTCATTCCGGGCACCGTCGGCCATTGGTATAAGGCTAGAGGCTCTCCGCCTAAATTCAAAGAAGATTGCTAAAACACATGCAGGAGGAGAGTGACCCAGGAGACCGTTTCCAGTGACCCATGGGATGTACTTTAAACCTATGTATGCATTCAAAAATGTTTGAAAAAAATTAAAAAAAGCTTGTTAGTTGAGTTGTCGATTTGAAGCTACTTGACTTTCACTTGGATTGCATGTGGTGTTCTATTGGTGCTGTTTTAATGCCTCATTAGGCCTCAACATTTGGCTTCTGATTGTCTCACCACGTCTTCCAAAATGAAAAATCAATTTGCTAGCATCTTTTAAATTTGCGAGCACCGAACTAAAATTGCATTGCTTCAAGCATCTTTGTCATGTGCTTCACGTTCAATTGGATAATTTCAAAGCTCCCTAAGATTGCATATGCATTGAATTTTTCATATTTGCTTGCACTCTAAATTTCCTGATGCCTATGTTGCCAAAAGGGGGAGAATTGTCTGAAAAAGGCATCTCAACTGGTTTTCTTGTGAAATAGGGGAAAACGTCTTTTGGGAGACTTATTTTCATGTCTTGGTTATGTCGAACAATCATTTCCTTCATTTGATCCAAGCATGTGGCATTTCACAAATGCTTCTTGTTTTTAATTTTGAAAACTTCAAAATCCTTTTTCGAGAGATTTGTCAATACATTCATCAAGGGGGAGTGTTGATACTCATGTAGTGGGTCCCCTTGTGTAGTATGTGACAGTTTGAATTTGATGCGATTTTGAAGTGTTTTGATTTGCATTTGGTGTAACGGATACGAATTGAGTGTCTGGCAGACGGTGCACGATGTCGACTGGACACGTCGAGTAGTGACGGGTTATTGTGAGAGTTCTGAGCGGATGTTGTCCGGTGAAGGTGTGTTTACGTGGTCACTTGGCGAGGAGGAGGGCGAGCAGGACACTGCTGTGAAACGGGTAGTCTACGCGAGTGCAAAATCAAAATTTTCTAGCACGAATCACCCAAGAGCACATGCAAGTAGAGGATCATAGATCGTTACACTTGACGCGCAGATGCAGCGGAAGCAGTCTCTCTCGCGTAGAGGAAGTAGACATACACGTCCCGATCACCACCGAGTGCTCGTTTGTGCTTGCCGGTGTTCGTGGAGTGCTCGCCGGTGCTCGCCGAGTGCTCGCCGAGGTTCGTCGAGCGCTCGCGGGTGCTCGCCGAGTGCTCGCCAAAGTTCGCCGAGTAGCGCGTCCGTGTACGGCCACGCCTCTAGCGGTATCCACATGTACCGAGCAGGAACGCCACACGGGTGCCAGCACCTCGCCGTACGGCTAGGGTTTCTGGAGAGCAGGAGGGGCACGCGACGGCTAGGCGTGGTGAAGGCTCAACTCATCTGCTAACGCTGGCCCTATGCCTCTCCTTATATAGTCACGCTAGTGGGCTTCGACCCGCGAGGGTTTTGTCTCCTATGTAGATCATATCCACGCACAAACCCGTTAAACAATTCCAACCCATTAATTGTGTGACCCGTTAGGTTCAGTGCAAGTCAGCCATGGATCCGAAAACCCGTTTTCAATCCACCGATCAACAGCGGCGCCTAGCATTACGTATTGACCCCTGAATGCACAGAATCAATTTTCGGCTGAACCTTGATACACTCACATACTGATCCCTTTGCCACACGATACCAGTCAAGCTCAAGGCGAGATGTGCGCCACCCTTGTTGATAGGTCGACCACTTCTTTCAACAGTGTAATGGATACATAAAATGACTAACTCCTCAGTCATATTAGCATAGCCGTGTGCTTTCCCTATCCATCCACACTAGGGGCCCAGAGGTATCTCTCCTGTTATCAAGCTGGGACAAATCCCATCTTGATTATCACACCCCTGGCTATGTATTGTGGCATATCCAGTAGTCACATTTATAACTACCCTGTTACGGTGTAGCGTTTGATGATACCAAAACATGTGAGTCAACATGCTAGGCATCCATGACAATCTTATGTCTAAGGACCATATAGGCATACCACTCAAGACTATATGCTGATGGCGCTATAAGAGATAACAACTCAGAGCGTCTCGGAGTAGGTCTGTCCGACTACCCATGTTCTCCAACATGCGTCCATACTATTGGTTTGATATCTCTGTGTCTATGCTATGTGAAACATTACCATCAACCAATACGTATGCTGATCAAATCATAACCGCTCCTCATATAATATAGATCAGAGACCCGTTTAGAATAATGTCACTTAACAATGTGTTTCACAATCAAGTCGTACCCAATGGACAAAGTCATTACATTTATTCAGGGAAACGATAAACAAAGTCATCATATGTATATGAGCAAAGATGTGGTACAATCATCACTATGATTGATCTAGGGCATATCCCTTTCAGACACGTGGTCGCCCAGTGTGTAGGCGGGTAACTAGGACTCTTGGTCGATTGGCAAGTAGGATACGGTTTTGTGCACGGTTTTTATTGTTAATCTTGTAATGTGCTAATCTTGTAGGAGAGGTAAGGTGTATGGTTTTGGTATGTGTTCACTGCTGTCATGCAGGTATCGGCGGGTACGTGGCTAATGCTTCGTGGGGACAGCTGGAGGATGGTGAGTCCGGAAGCGTGCAGACGATTGGATTCGATGACTTGGCGGTCACATGAGGTGAACTTGAGATGCTTAACCATGGCAAGCGATCCGCCGCAGCTGGAGGTTGTGGCGTCGGTAACCTAGCGAAGCTGGCCAGTCTAGTGGGCCCAGGCATGGGCTAGCGACCGATGAAGTTGCGCGGAAGACTCTGGTTTTCCCGTTGTAAAACCCTGGTTCGGTTCTGGGTTACCCGGTGGAAACACCCTGGTCGATTCCGGGTTATCTGGTGTGTGAGAAATCTTGGCAGGTTCTGGGTTAGCCCGTGGAAAACCCTGGATGGGTTTTGGGTTAGCTCAGGTGGAAAAACCGTGTGTCGATTTTAGGCTAGCCGGTGTGGTTAAAACCCTAGTGGTTACGGGTTAGCCTCTATGAGAAAACGCAGGTGCGGGCCCTGCATGGCTTGTTACTAGATATTGCTGGGATGCCGGATTTTGGGCAATATGCTTAGGGCATAAGCTATATAAGGAGAGGGGTGGAGGCTTGGGCTATGTGTTCCACCACCATGTAGCCCTAGGTGAGAGGTGTGAGGGGGAGAGGAGGGGCTCTTCCCATGTGTCTAAGTTGGAAACAAAAATTCAGAAACAAAAATCAGAAATTCCACAAAATAGTTTGTGTGCCTCCATTTATTCTTAGGCATTTATTTTTGTATTGGAAATTTGAGAGAGAGATTAGAGGATATGAAATTAAAGAAAGGGAGAAGAGGAGGCTGGCTAGGGTTCCTCCCCTTAGCCGCAGGCCTCCATAGAAGTGACAGAGAGTGGTTGGGAGAGAGATTGAGAGGGAGATCCACCCGCAGTAGGAGAGAAGAGTGAGGGGGCAAGTACAGGAGGTGCAGCGCCGGCCAACCGACCAGAGCCGTGGCGCGCCGGCGGCTAGCCATGAAGACGGCGTGGTGGCCTACGGCGGCGTCAGCCTAGGCATGCTCCTGGAAGTGCTAGGGTGCAGTGGTGGCGCGGCAACCCTAGGCGAGGCCGACCCTGGGCGGCGCAGCATGGCCAGCGTCGTGTCGGCGCAGTGGCCCTCTCGGTGCGGCTACCCAGGCGGCTCGGGGAGGAGATGGCGTCGTTTCCTACGATGGCCCTGACACCCAGCTCTCTGCTGCGGCAGATTGAAGCAAGAAGGCGAACGACGGCACGTTCCCCACTGTCTCCAGCGAGCTACGTCAGCAAGGCGACGTCTTGAGGCTTGGCGGTGTCAGATCCAACCCGGTTAGGGCGCGTGGGAGTAGATTCGTTTGACCCCTGCGGCTAGGAAGGACGGTGGCGGTCTCCGACTTGGCCATCCCTGACCTGGAGGCGAGGTCATGAGGCGACGTCGCGACGACGGCTAGCACTCATGCTTGACTTGGGCTCTCTGCTCAGGCCAACAAAAGAGAGGGCAGCAGCCCGTTGCCGGCTCGAGTTTTCACACGATGGCGCCCGTAGGTGGAGAGGTGCCGGCACGGCAGCGCGCATGCCATGGCGGCGAGCTGATCCTTCGGCGGTAGTGCCCAGCGACGACATTCCCCGGGTGCTGCACATGGTGGCAACCATGGCGTGAGCACGACTGCATAGCATGTGCTCAATGGTTTGTTTGAAAGGGTCGATCTTTGGGTGCGTACACCATATGTTCGAGGGATTACCAAGAGGGTTTCTTAATATGCGCTCTAAGTGTATGATGAAATGGTCATACAAAAAAATCATAGGTAAGGGGATGCTTTTGGTCAAGAAAAAGATGTGGGCTCCTATTCGCCCCCCCTCTAGTCGCTATTCTAGTCCTTCAGAACAATATTAAGGGAGCACAATATATCTATTTCTCAATGTAATATGACTCCCGATGACACCAATAAATGTTAACGTTGCACAAAGTAATATGTTAAATCAGTTATTGTCTCTCTTTTGGATGCAATTCTTCCCGCTCCATTGAGTTAAAATTACAATTTCAAGGGAATAGGGATGAAGAAGGGTTCATGTAAGCAGCCTGCGAAGAAGTCGAAGCACAAGGAGCCTGTCACTGAGAAGACCTCATCCGTTGGTGCATACTGTACAAGCTCTAGTACAAAATACAAGGCTGGCCAGCTGTAACATCCCAATTTTAGGATCCATTCAAAAATTGCTTGAATTTTAAAAATTCGTTTGAATTTGAAATCGGGCTGACTTGTGGGCCAATCTCTCTCTCTCTCTCTCTCTCTCTCTCTCTCTTTTTCTCTCTCCCCCCTCTCTGCACGGTGGGGCCTGCCACTGCTCTGCCGCCGCTCTGATCCGCCTCTGCGCCTGCTGCTCTGCTGCGCCGCGTGACGCGTTGGCCGGCCACCGCTCAAGCCATCATGTGCGCACCGCGTGCGTCCCGTCGCGTCGCTGTCCACTGCCGCGTCGCGCGCCGTGCTTGTCCCGTCGCCGCTCCGCTCTTCCCTCTGCGACACCGAGTGCGCCTCGGGCCAACCAACCCGCCAGGCGCCTATAAAGCCCCATGCCACCTGCCGGTCCGAGCTTTCCCCATTTTCCCGAATTTTTTGCCGCGCCGGCGCCGAAGAAGTCCCCGACGATTTAGTGAGCTGTAATTCTTTTCACTCAGAGCATCCACACCTCATCCATAATCCGTCGCCGTGATTGATTTCAGAGGATCTGGGCGGAGGAGACAAATCAACGGCGCCCCTGTTTCGATCGCCGCCGGCACCCTCGTCACCAGCCACCTCTACCTCTGCACGCGCTCATTCCTGAGCACGGTGAGCTCCCTTGACGATCCCTTCCACTCCTCCGTTTACTTGAATAGCTTGTAGATCGATTTTTTGCCACGGATTTTTCCGGCGAGCCATCGGCTCCGCCGCCACCGTTGCGCCACCGCGTCCGGCCGCCCCCGGTCCCGACGAGGGCATCCTTAGGGTCATAGGAAGCCGTGGATGCGAGGACGCGCACGCACATGGCCAGAATTGGCCCGTAGCGCCAGGCCATCGCCGCCAGGCCACGTCGTCAGTCCGAGGAAGACGACGACTGTGGGCCACTGGATCCTGCGCCAAGATTCATGCGGAGACCAAGCCATGGAGTTGCATATACGCGGCCCCACCTACCAGAAAACGATTCACGCGCTGGGTTGAACCGGTGTCGCTGCCTTGCGGGCCCTAGACCCACCTGTCCGGTTGAGTGGTGGCGCCGCGGGAAGAATGTGCCAGTTTCGCGTGGAGGCGCTCCCGCGAAAATATGCCTTCGGCGTATCAGCCGCCGGCTGGCACGGGGCGCGCGAGCACGTGGGTCATGTGTCGAATCTAACGTTGGGCCGCTCCGTTCGCCGGCTCAGCCCGAAGGATTTTATCCTTTTTCCAGCGATTTAATCATTTTTTTAATTACACAAATTTCTAGAGATTTATTTAAAATAGGTAATGACTTCCAAAAATTCTAGAAAAATTTCGATAAGTAATAGAGACCATTTCTGAGTTTATAAAAATATAAAATCAACCATTGTAATGAAGGATTAGCACTAGTCTATAAAAATGGGAGGAATTCCAACTGGAAATTGGTTAAACTAGGAATTAGGGTGATTGTTAATTATTAAATAATTGATCCGACTTTATAAAATCTTAGTAAAATAAAATGGGTTAAGAAATGCCAAAATAGATATAAAATTGCAAAGTTTGTCCAAGGTAATTACTATAGGTTTTTATTTGATAAAAACCAACAATTAATTAGTAATTCACTTAATTGTTAGAATAAGAGTTAATCCTGGAAAATGCATTACTTTAATCCAAAATCTAGGGTTAAACCCTAACCATAGAAAAATCCTCGAAAGTACTAACTCCGGTAATCTTAACCTCGTATTTAGGTCATATTTCGACGTGCCGTCAATGTATGTCGTTCCATAAACACTAATCGCGCTAAAATGATTGTATCGTACGATATCGTATTTCGGGGATAACTATATTGTATACAATCATATTATTATGTAATGGAGAATTATAACATGCATGGCATATCATACGAGAATTAGATTCGCTATTCGATCTTGTGCGTTAATGTCGAGGGTTAAGCCTAGGTCGTGCATGCATCATGATTTCTATTTGCATTAGTAGTAATTATTGGTTTGATTGTATGATTCGACGTAGGCGATCCTGAAGGAAGATTTGGGGACGCCGAGGAGGAACATCTACCTAAGTAAGGCGAGTTAACACTTACTCTTTAGATGTAGTCCGTTACGGAGAGATTGCGACTTTTCCTAGTACGGATTAACATCGCTAATATTATGTTCATTACCCAGTTTTCTGCTAACTATTTTGTTTATTAATTAAATGCATGCTTAGTAATCTGCCTAATTGTTAATCATGTAATACTTATACATGCCTGCCTTTGAACTGTTTAGCCTTAATGACGGCCTTGATTGTCATTACTCTTGTTAGCCTATGATTAGTCTGGTAATCACTTTAACCATACCTAATGGGTAAAACTTGCTTAGACTGGCTTAGGCTTAAACAAATCTTCTAGCTAATCGTCACGGAACGATGAACCGATGGAGCGATGCCACCAGCACTCCTACGCTGACGAGAGGTCGACCCAGGGCTTCGAGGACCCACGTTTCTGGAGCCAGTGGGTCCAAGGACTCCAGCAGCTGTGCCGGTCTCTCTCCTTCAGCGAAAGACCGAGGTTTTTCTGGAGGGACGCCCGATCCCTTCCCCATTGCCTAACTTGTGCGGGTAGTCATCTACTACGACGGGGATGAGGTCGAGGCACACAGCTACGACACCGAGACGCCGAGAGATCACCTGCAGGCGGCGATCAACAACGCTGCGATGGAGGCCACCATCGAACTCCAGAGGGAGTATAGTGTCTATCTCCGGGGGGGCCTATGCACTTGAGGTCACTCCCTGGATTTGGCCGCGCCTCTATGCCGATTCAGCACCAGCTGATCCACCTGGCGCGCCTGGCGCGCCTTCACGACAGCACTACTCAGGTGGTTGGTGGAGCGCTGGAGGAGATCAGCCTTTTACGCCCGTCGCTCCTAGTGGCGGACAACGAGCTGAGGGTGGTGGGGAGACGTCAGTGGGATGCAGCTTGGGAGGCACTTCACAGGCGCCAGGAGAAGGAGGCATGATAGGTGCTAGCACAGTGTGAGCAGCGAGTATCCGCCTCCGGAGTGTGAGAACCGCAGCACCATGATGCGGAAGAGGACACTGCCGCCCCTAGCCTTAGTGGGGATACTGCGACATTGGCCGTCTTCCTCTAAGGCTCCTCAGGAGCAGCCGCCGATGGACGCCGACACCAACGCCGCCGGCTCCGAGATCGTCCTTGGCCACTGGCTAAGACTTCCTTCTGAGGCGTGCGCCCCCGCGTTTCGTCTACTCCCGCCGTCGTCGTGACTAGAGCATGTAGTCTCTCTTCATGAGCCTTAGAGCCGTCCACCCTATTAGATGATGGGACTTAGTTAATTGTTAAATGGATGGCTGATGTCCAGGGCCGGTCCTGGGTTTTCTGGGGCCCGGGGCGAAATTACAAACGGAGGCCCCTAACATAACCAAGAATTTTTTTAAACTACCATATAATTAGACAATATTCAATGTATTTTAAAAATTGGTATCGATAAACAAATGAAAGTACACAAATGAGATTATTCAACTCAGAAATTTCTTCTAACATTTCTTGATGCAAAATCATCAATGATGGGCTCAATATTAATATAGTCCAATAACTTCTTCTCAATACATAAAGTTACTAGACCATTCAATCCTCTGCTTGTTTTCTTTTCTTCCTTTTATCGCTTCCAGATGCATATTTCCTAGGTGGCATGATGTCGACAGCGTTCTACAAGCAGCAAATATGAACATAAAATTCTAATCGGTAGACGGTAGTTCCCTACTCTAATATACTAATATCTATTTAGTACTCCGTATGTACTAATAACTAATTACTAATTACTATAGTCACCTGTGAGAGGCTGCCGATAGACGGATGAATTGAATATGATCCGCTGTTCCGACGGTGATTTTGTGTCTTGGTGATTGACGGCAGTCGGCGGAGTGGCGTCAGGCGAGGCGATTAGGCAAATCACGCATGGCTGAGGAGCTGCGCTACGATGGGCTGAGGGCCTCGGCCTCATCAGTCCTCACCCGACACCCGCACCGCACGACTGCACGTCTGCACGAGGCGGCGAGGCCCATCGCGAGAGCTGAGAGCATCGCGCACGGCACCGAGGCCAGGCATCACCGCATCAGGCACTGGGCCTTGCGCAGCACTGGCCACTGGGGGACCCCATAGTTTTGGGGGCCCGGGGCGGCTGCACTGCTCGCCCCCCCTCAGGGCCGGCCCTGCTGATGTCCTAGTAGACGATGGACATGATCTGATGTCTGATGATTTGTCAAGCCCTACTAGATGATGGGCAAAACATTTGGTCTGTACCTTATTTTGCTTGCCCTTAGGTGACAAGGGCTATCAAGACTCAGTTATTGTGCTTTGATATTCGTTCTACCATGCTTCCATGATTGGGATGACTCTGCTTTTGTGCTGCACCTCAATTTATTTTTGTGAAAAATTCATGCATATTTATATAAATGAGTATCCACTATAGATGGCAAGAGGTAGAGGAGCTGGTCGGGCTCGTGGTGCTCGTGCTGCTGTGGATGCTGGAAGGGGTCGAGGCCGAGCATGTGGCCGCGGTCTCGATGACATTCCCACACCACCACTAGGAGATCCGACGCTAGGGCAAGTAATGGCATATCAAGCCCAAATGCTTGGCGAAATGCTTCGCGAGCGGAGACAAGTGAAGAAACGCCGTGGGATGAAGGTTGCGGACTTCTTGCGAGCGAAGCCCAATGTTCACTCACGCCAACAAACCCATGGAGGAGGAGGACTGGCTCCGGACCATCAAGAGAAAGTTAGCTCTCATCCAATGCGCCGAAGAGGATAAGGTGCTTTTCGCCACCCATCAACTAAACGGACCTGCCGCCGACTGGTGGGAGAACTACATCACCGCTCGTCATGGTGACGATGAGGGTGGCGAGGGAGCAGCAGAGGAACCAGCTAAGCAGGAGGCTCAAGAAGGGCAAGGCGGTAACGAAGAAGAAGACCTAGACGAGGATGGCCTGCGAGAGGACCTTCAACCCATCGTGAATCACGGAAAATACATCCCCTAGGAGGAGTTCGAGACAGCCTTCCGTTCATTCTACGTACCCTGGGGAGTCATTCGTATGAAGAAGCAAGAGTTCCGCCAGCTGAAGCAAGGGAACTCATCAATCAACGACTATCTGACCTGATTCAACCAGCTAGCACGCTACGCCCCGGGTGATGTTGAAGATGAAGACGAGAAGATCGACAAGTACTTGGAGGGTATGCTCCCGAGCCTGTGCTCTCGACTGATATTGCTGGATTACCATGACTTCCAGCACATGGTAAACAAGGCCCTGATCCAGGAGAAAGAGATGAAGGGCATGAAGGTCACCCGGAAAAGGAAGCTGGTTGCTCGAGCGGTGTGGACTACATGGGCCCCGGGTATCCTCTAGATGGCCCATGAGGAGGCAGATAGGGGGCGATTCAAGACGGCCGAATCGGGATAGAGACCACTCGGGGTACGCATGACTTGATCACCAAGGATGCTCCTGAGGATAGAATCAAGCTCCATGTAATTAGGAGAATCTTACTCGCATATCATGCCCTGGTATAACCGAATTTGGTACCATGTACTAGATAGAACCATGTAACCCCATCTCCCTTGCACTATATAAAGGGAGGGGTAGGGGCATAGAATAACGCATCCCACATCAGATAGCTGTATCAGCATAGACATCTCCATCGTTTGCGAATTCACACAGAAACATAATCCTAGAGCACAGGACTAGGGTATTGCCTCCGTATCGAGGGCCCAAACCTGTATAAATCACTGTCTTGTGTTACCATCTGGCTTAGTTCTTGCGCATAACCCCGTAACAAATTCATTGCCGACGGTGACCCCAATTAGCCACCAGTCGACAGTTGGCGCGCTAGGAACTCTTCAAGATCATCGATCAAGCTATACGGCTTTCCGAGGATTGCCGTCCGTTGCTCTCATGCTGGGTCAATCGCTACGCTTCGGTGCCCTGGACTTCATCACCGACGGCATCGGCAATCTTAGTCTCTCCCCTCCTGGAGAGATCATCTCGCAAGAAGGTACATGCACTCAATCGCATCTCTTGCCTTTCGGCTTGCAAAAATCGGCATGTGTCCAACGACGCTCCCACTTCGCGCCTTTCCTCGAAGAGTGCGGAGAAGGACTCGGCGGAGTCGCCTACCTGGGCACGGACTTCCTCCGGCCCAAAGAAGATTCGATACCTCAAATTGGATCTTCCTCCGGTCTCGGGAACCCTGCTGTGACCTTCGGGCGAATTGTTCCTGGAATCGGGATAGGGGTGACCACACGGAGAATCGATCTCTCGATTCAGTCGGAGTCATCTGATCAGATCCAACCACGTTCGTGGGTGTCATCAATGTTGGCCAACCCATTGGACAAAGTGAGCAGGTCAGCCTCTCTCTCTCTCAGACTTTGAGTCTGACGAGAGCACGGGGATTTGTAATTACAACGAAGTCTTCGTACTCGGCGCGGATGACCACCACTCTGCCTCTCAACCAGTCGGGAACTAGGCAACCGCCACTGAGGCAGTCGAAGCGGACCCGCGCCGCGCTGAAGATCAAGATTGCCTGCGCCTACATCGTATCCGCGGCCGTAACGTCCAGAACGAACTTCGCGCGGTAAAGCTGAGGGATCAAGATGTCTACACGACCCCTCAAGCAAACATCGTCATCTCGAAGACCCTTCTCGAGACCATCGCGCCGCAACTTCCAGAAGACAGCCCTCTTGTCCAGACCTTGGCTCGTTCAACAGCCATGGTAGAGATGGTGGCTATCCAGCAGAACAAGGCACAACCGGCTCCGACCGCTACGACTCATAGCCGCTCTGCGCACTTGGAGCAAGGCGTGTGCCTCCGCTATCGGTGGGTCGCACCACTCGGCTGGCCACGACCTCCGCCACGACATAGAAGCTAGAAGGAGAGAGCGCATCGATTGAGAGCGAAACTCTGGCAGCTATCATAGTCGGCACAACGATGATCACGCCGAGAGCACCGCCAGTCGGCAAAACCATCACTACGAGCATCATCACCAAGACCCACAGAGGGAGCATCGCAGCATCATCATCGCGGCCCTTGGAGGGGATTCGGGCATTCACCCCGGATCTCCGCCGAGTGGTTTGGCCAGACGGCTTCAACCTCAAAGGCATCGACAAGTTCAATGGCGAGAGGGACCCAAAGAACTGGCTGCAGGTTTATGTCTTAGCAGTCAGCGCGACAGGAGGTGATCAGAACGTGATGGCAAACAATCTATTAGTCGCTATGACCCCAACCGCCCAGACCTAGTTCAAGTGACTCCTGGAGAACTCTATCGAGTCTTGTGACGATCTTCAGGAGAAGTTCATCGCCAACTTCCAGGGGACCTACGAAAGGCCAGCCGAGATATGGGAGATTGAACAACTACATCGACGCAAGAATGAGACTCTTCGAGAATTCATCAAGCGCTTCACCAAGAAGAAGAATGAGATCCAGGACGTTTCGGAACAAACAGTTATTGATGCCTTTTTCGCCGGATGCAAATCCGAGGAGTTAATCAAGCAGATGACTCAGGAACCCCCGCGAACTCTTAAAGCCATGTTCACGATGGCGGATCAAGAAGCCAACGCTGAACAGGCCATCATGAATCATCGTGGTGGCCACGACAGGAGCTATAAGAAGAAGCCTAACGACGAACAGGGCAATCCTAAAGACAAGAAACGCAAAGGGGACGAGATGGTCGCCAACGTGAAGCATAACCGGCCTAAGCCCCCCAATGACAATGACTACAATAAGGTCATGGAGGCGGTATGTCCTTTTCACCCACGTGGTAGGCATTCTTCCAAAGATTGCCTTATTCTGCAGAAGTTCGCCGACAACTCCAAGCAGTAGGTGGCCAAGGATGGTCACGGCAAAAAGCCAGATGGGGATTACCAAGACACCGAGCGCGAGATCAGCTACATATTTGGGGGTTCTGACGCGTATGAGTCCAAGCGGAAGCAGAAGCTTACCACTCGGTAGATCAACGCGATCATGCCAGCGGCCCCCAAGTACCTGCGCTGGTCAGAGGTGCCCATCACCTTCGATCTATCGGACCACCCTGACCGGATCGCCTGCCCTATGAGGTATCCACTGGTGCTAGATCCGGTCATTCGAGAAAACAAGTTGAAGAGTGTCCTGGTTGATGGCGGGAGCGGGATTAACGTCCTTTTCACCAAGACCTTGGATTAGATAAAGATTCCTCGTTTCGAGCTACGACAGGGATCATCTCCTTTCCACGGGGTAATCCCTGGGACGTTTGCAGTACCACTCGGGCAGATCTCGTTGCCTGCCACGTTCAGGACCAAGGACAATTATCGAACCGAGAGTTTGAGTTTTGAAGTGGCTAATTTCGAGACGGCATACCATGCTATCTATAGGTAAGGTCGGGGATCGCCAAATTCATGGTCGTCCCTAATTACACTTACCTCGCGATGAAGATCCCGGGTCCTAATGGTGTAATCACCATCCTCGACGACGTGAAGCAATCTCTTGTCTGCGACAGCAAACACTGTGAGATGGTGCAGGCGCTTGATACTTCTGCCGAGATGGAGAAGATCCGATGGGCAGTTGCATCCCTTCAGGAGGAGGGAGACATACCCGCCAAAAAGCAGGCCAAGACCTCCATTCAGACGGCTGAAGAAACCAAGAAAATAGCGTTGGACCCATCCGATCTGGCTAAAACAGCCGTGATTGGAGCATGTCTAGATAGAAAATAGGAAGACATGCTCATCACTTTCCTCCGGGCCAACTAAGATGTGTTCGTTTGAAAACCTTCGGACATGCCTGGTGTTCCGAGAGAGGTGATTGAACACTCTTTGCACGTTGATGACAAGGCAATACCTATCTAGCAACGTTTGCGAAGATTCGCACCAGATCAAAAGGATGCCATCCGGGAGAAAATTACCAAATTGTTGGCAGCACAGTTCATCAAGGAGGTATATCACCCTGAGTGGCTAGCAAATCCGGTCCTAGTATAGAAAAGAACAAGACATGGCGTATGTGCGTCGACTACACCGACCTCAACAAAGCTTGTCCCAAGGATCCTTTTGGGCTTCCCTGCATCGATCAAGTGGTGGATTCCACCGTCGGGTGCGAGCTCTTAAGTTTTCTGAACGTTTACTCAAGCTATCACTAGATCAGCCTGAAGGAGGAAAACTGCATCAACACATCGTTTATCACGCCCTTTGGTGCTTTCTGCTATATCACAATGCCGTTCGGGCTGAAAAACGCCGGCACAACTTATCAGCGCACCATACAGCGGTGTTTACACACTCATCTCTGCCGCAACGTGAAAGCCTACGTCAACGATGTCGTTGTGAAGACATGAACAAAATCAGATCTCATAACAGATTTGGCCGAAACATTCGAGAGTCTAAGGGCATACCGGATGAAGTTGAATCCCAAGAAGTGCGTTTTCAGAGCCCCATCTGATAAGTTACTCGGATTCATTATATCTCATCGGGGGATTGAGGCCAACCCAGAAAAGGTCAGCGCCATCATGAAGATGAAGCCCCCGACCTGTTAGAAGGATGTGCAGAAGCTCACTGTATGTATCGTGGCACTCAACCGATTTGTTTCCCGACTCGGAGAACGCGGCATGCCCTTCTTCAAGCTCCTACGCCGACAAGACGGTTTTCAGTGGATTGCGAAAGCACAAGAAGCCTTCAAGGATTTTAAAAGATTACTTACTGCATCACCGGTGTTGGTCCCGCCCATGCCCCATGATCCCCTCCTTCTTTACATCGGTGCCACGACTCATGTAGTCAGCAGCGCGTTGATAGTGGAGAGAGATGAGCAAGGCTCTTTCCAAAAGGTACAATGCCTGGTCTACTTCGTCAGTGAAGTATTGGGCGACTCTAAAACAAGGCACCCGCATATTCAATTTCAAAAATCTGTTCCAAATTTTTAAAAAAATGGTCAAAATTAAAATTTTAAAGTGGGAATTTATCACATTAGAAAAAACATTAGAAAGTTTGTATACGAATATTATTAAATTAGTGTAGATTTAAAATTTTAAAAAAATAAAATTTGGGAATCTATCAATAAAAAATCCCGAAAATATTTTCAAAGAATTCCAGTAACACATTCGAATGATATTCAAATTTTATATTCAGATATTATCCGAACAAAACCTCAGATGTTCCTTATCCACTGAATAGTCAGTGCTCTGTGCTCGTATTCATATCCACATCAAATTATCCCTTTCCGTAAAAATAGTCGAATATCCATAAAACTATCCAAAACACTATTCAATCAATTCAGTCAATCAGATAATATTCGTACCATTTCCACCCCTAGCTCCATGTGGTGAGATACTAGCGTTCTGCAGATACGGGTAGTCAACACATGACACATTTTTCCAACATAATGGAATTTCCAAATATAACTAGGAGTGACTTCGGCGTAGGTGACTGTCTTTTGAGAAAAACATAGTCACCTCACCTCCCTTCCCAATCTGCGCTTCCTTCATTCCTCCTCCTCCTCCTCCTTCTTATTCGGCTGTGAGCTGCTCCGCTCACCTCCACCGCTGTAGTCGGCGACGGTCCACCACCCCGCGGCTGGTGGCGCCATCGCCATCTCAATGACTGCCTCCATCCTCCAGCCGCCAAGCCGCGACCACGCCCACCTTGACCCAACCGCTATGTGTTGATTCACCCACAATCACCACCCGATTGGTTTTGACCATTCCTGTGGCTCTAACGGAGTCATCGCCACCTCGTCGTCACGCCCCAAATGATCCCCTTCCTGCCGCCGGCCCACCGCTGCCTCAACCTCCCTCTCTATGCCCAAGGGGTAACCTTGCGGGTACGGCGACCGCATATGAAGAAAAAGATGTGGGCTAGAGACAAAGAAGAAGATGACGGCGATGACTGGAGATGAGAAAGAAGACAATGGCAGTGGCGAATCCAACCGGTCTCAAAATTGTCTGTGATTTTGCTCAAATGCAGGTGCCTACATCTCAGCGAAATCGACATAAAATCTTGGATTCACTATTTGTTTCAAATATATTGATCTGGTAGCAGCATATTTCTGAGTTATAATATGCAGATACTTCGAGTCGGAGCCAAACGTAATTGTCTGCATGCTAATTAAGCATTTTATACCTAAAATCAAACCAAATTTTCAGTTCGTATATCACGTATTTATTTTGTTTGAACAGTACTCCCTCCGTTCTTTTCTGTTTAACGTCTTTGACTTTTGGACATGCATTTCATCATTCATTTTATTGAAAACAAAAATTATGTAAATAGCATTTATTTTGTTGTGATTAGTTTTTATCAATAAAGCTACTTTAAACATGACTTTTTTTGCATGTTTGCACTAAAATTTTGAATAATACGAATGGTTAAAATCGTGTCAAAAATAAAAATGCGTAAAAATAACAGAGGGAATATATCAGTATGTATACAGTAATATGTACAGCTCAATTAACGCGTTTTTTATGGGTAAAAAAAGATAGAACGGCATGCTGATATGGAAATTCGCATCGGATCTTCTGGCCGGCTATATATGCATGCAGCTTAATAAACTGGACAGTCTTTGCGTCAAAAAAAAAAAACTGGACAGTCTTTGCGTAAAAAAAAATAAACTGGACAGTCTTTCCAGTGCAATTAATGCAGCAAGGCAGTTCATGCTGAGATGCAGCGATATTCACGTATAAAAGAACGTCTTCATCCAACCCTCTATTCTCACGCTATATTTCACTATTAACTACTCTCTCTATCATTTATTCTAAATTTTCTTCATATTTTACACCACGCTGTAAAATATTTCTTTCCCCTATAAGCCACTCTATTAAAAAATTAATACAATGTTTTAGAGTGACGGCTACGGATGATCTCTTCTAGAACTATTCATCAACTCTGGATTTAAAGGAATCGCGCAAGATGTGGTTGTGAAAGATTGAGTTTTAATGTTAAATCAAAATCATGGAGATGGACTAAAAATCACATGCACAATATGAGTTGAATCCTTTTTTCAGCACTAGTCGAGTGCCCTTAATTTGCTACGGATTAAGAACATCAAATTACATACCAAATTAATCTACCCTATTAATTAGGCATGCCAATGAATTGAACATTTTCCCCCTAAAACTATTGCGTTTCCGGTGGGCTCCAAACAGACCATGCATTCTCAGCTGTCGCGATCCCATGGAATCAAAAGATTCATCATAGATTTTTATCGTGACATGAAAAGTTTTTTTGGAAAAAATATTTATTGATGAATTTGAAGTATGTACTCTCTCCGTTATTTTTTATTTGTTTTTTATTTATCGCTATTAACTTTTAAACATGTTTTTTCATCATTCGTTTTATTCTAAAATTTAGTATAAACATGCAAAAATAGAAGTCTTATTTAAAGTAACATTAAATAATAAAACAAAGAATAACAAAATAAAATGATACTGAAATAGTTTTAAATAAAACTAATGGTTAAAAAACTCATCTAAATGTAAACGGCGACAAATAATAAAGAACGCAGTAGCAGATGTTTGTCTCGACACAGTCCGGCTGCCGCGTGTGGCCGTAGCCAAGGGCGCAAAAGCAGTAACCGCCCAGTGCCGCAACGGGAACCGACCACCGTCGCGCCCCCGTCCCGTTCCGCCGGCCCGTCTCGTCCGTTCGATCACCCATCGACGGCCAGCGAACGCCCAGGGTGGTGGTGCGCCCCGCACGTGGCGGCGCGGCCGCCGGCCGAGGTGGGAACGCGGCGACCCGGCGCGTCGAAGCCCCGCGGGGCCCACAAACTCCTCCTCCCCGCGCGTGCCAGGCCGGGCCCAGCCGCACCACCCCGGCCCGCTCCACCGACGCCCGCGCCTCGGTCTCGCGGACGACCCGGTCCCACGGGAACACGGCCCTTCTGTCAGAGACCGTGTGGTGAGGGGAGCGCACGCGGACAGAGCACGGCGGGGTGGGCCCCGCTTTCAGCTTGCCGACGGGGCACGTGCGACCGGTGCGCGCGCTTACCCTCTGCGCGAGAGGAGGAGGACAGGTGGGGCCAAGCCGAGCCCGGCCGCGTGGGTAGAAGGGGCAGGTAAATGCAGGCCGGTGCGAGCTCGTCTCGCTGCCGCTCGGGGCCCGGGGCCTTTATTGCGGGCAGGGGTTTAATGCTGGTGGGCCCACACGCCGCGATGGTGGGGTTCGCTTTTACGGGGAGTCGAAGTTCTGAACGGTTTGACCGCTCGCACAGTCGCACGCCCCGACTTTCCACCGTCCCTAACCCTTTATTTCATTTATTTTATTTTCTTTCTCATATTTTTTCCTTTAGTCTCGTCATTTTGAACAGCATCCCTCTAAAAAAGTTTACAACAGAATAGAAAAAATAAAAAATTCTATCAAAAAGAACCGTGGAAAGAATCTGTTGAAACATCTTAAAAGACTAAAATCTATCCACGAAGAAAAATAATATGTCAAAAGCTACCCTTAGAAATGATCTAACATTTAGAAAACGACCAGCTAACTTACATTGTTCCAATTAATCATAACATTGTAAACAAACGAACGAAAAGTGATAAGTGTGGATTTATCCTCCTAAAATTTATAGTTTATGTATTTATCTTGTCAAGTCTTACTGATATATGGGCTCAAAGCTCACATGTCAGTAACATCTTACCGATATATTGTAAACCTACTTGATATATGTGGATTTGGGCAAATCAATGAATCTCTAAAACAAAAAGATGCGCACAGGGTAAGAGCATCCCCTGCAGGCTCATGAAATCGGCCTGTACTCCAAAATTTTTTGTATGCAGCCGGCGGGAACCAGCAGGCCAGAGAAGCAGCAGCGCACTGGGCGGGAAAAAACTGCGTTACTGTAGCGACGCAGGCTCATTTGATGCCCCTGCTGGGGATGCTCTAAGTATATAACCGGGCATGCACATAGGACAAGCAATAAACATGGACACGCATACCTGTTTTCGACGGGTGCATGTATGTGCATGTACATAGCTTATGTGAGTATCTTAGAGCTGGCCATATGGGCCGGTCCGGCCGGCCCGTACTGTTCACAAACCGGGCCGGCCCGGCTTGGTAAACCGAACCGAATCTAGGCCGGCACCTCGGCCCGTCGGGCCGGCTCGGTTCGGTTCGTATAGTAGCGGCCTGGTTCGGTTCGCTACTGTTGTATATTTATTTAATTCAATATATGTATTTCTATATATATTTTCTTTAATTTATAATGTATAATTGTGAAATATAATGGTTTTTCTTAATTTTTATATATATTTTTAAATAAGATAAACTGGCAAATAAAAAACCGAGCCGGCCCGGTTCGGTTCGGTTCACTGTGCGAACCGAATCTGGGCCGAAACCCCGGTCGGTTGGCCCGGTTGGTACAATAACCGAACCAACCGGGCCCAAACCGAACCGAACCGAACCGAGACGACCCGTTGGCCAGGTCTGGAGTGTCTAGCATCGGCCATTCCACATGGCTTTCAGTGGGCTCCCAAAAATTCTGCATGAAAATTTTTCGCCACCCTTTAAACTCTACCCTTCATTTTTCGGAAATCCAGCGAAAATACGCTTTCCAATTTGGGTATACGCCTTCGGCGTCACCCCCTTTCCTTCTCCTGTCACAGGCTTCGGCCAATCAAGGCCCATGGCCTTTTGCCCCAAATCGGCCCACCTGGAGCGCTTAAGTTGCATCAGACAGCCTCAATCAAAACCGCCTAATCCGGCGCTCCAGAATTAACCACGTCTCTAAACCGTCGTACCCCTTTGGCTAAGATGATCCAACGGCTACGACTTAACCTTCTCGCCATCGGACGGTTGGTAGACGACACCGTCGCCCCGAAACCGCCGACGCTGCCGGTTTCCGCCGCCGCACTCGCCGAAATATCTTCTCTGGCGCCATCCCCGAACCCCTCGACGAGATTTTTCCTCTGATGGATTGCTCTCCATTGTGGCTGCCTAATCTTCCACATCAGCATCATTATCCGGCCACAACATCATATAAATTGCTCGCTGCCACGTCGCAATGCCACCGCCGCCATGGCAAGCCATCTCCGGCTCGTCGTCGTCGCGGCCAGCCTATAAATAGGGCCCTGGAATCCTCATGAAGCTCCAAACCCTCCCCCATAGTCAATCCCTTCTCATCTGCTTCTTCCAGAGCTCCCTCACGTCACCTTCCCCTCCATCTCCACTGAATTACCGTTCGGCCACCTCCGCCCTTCTCCGACGTCGATCCTAGCACACAAAAAGTACCACTTGATGTCGCCAAACAAGCGCTGCCATCACCAACCACCAACGCCGCCCGGAGCATCGTCGCTGACGTCTCCTGAAGCCGCCGTCGCATCGACCTCGCCGCGCCGCCATCTCTGTCCACCTCGAGCACCGCCGCCACCTTGGTTAGATTCCCCGTACCGCCAATTGCATTTTCAAGCATCAACACCCCACCTCCGGCCACCGCTCGCCGTCACCGGTGATCCCCGTTGATGCCCCCTTTTCCCCTCTCTCACACTCTCCGACCGCCGGGCCCCATCCGTCAGCCACAGCCACAGGCATCTCCTCTCTCTCGCTGCACATTAGGTCCCACCTATAAGCCCATGTATGAGTCAGCCTGCGTAGCCGTATGGGCCGGCCCAGCTTCGGCCTGTTTGCCCATTCCTTTCCCTTCCTATTTTCTAAATATAGAAACCTCTTCCTATTTTATTTAAAATAGCAAATCCCTTCGAAAATTTTTACAAAATTCTCAAAATTCTAAAATTCAAGGTATTATTTTATAAAAGGGATAATTGTGTTTTTGCCCCAATTTTGAAACCTAATTGTGATTTTGCCCCCATTTTCTAGGCTTTGTGATTTTGCCCTTATTTTCTTAAAATGAAGTCTTTGTTTGCCCCTATTCCGTTAACAACACTTAACGGTGTTAACTTAGCTTTGAAAAGACACATTTTCCCTTACATATTTGCACATTTGCCGGGTAAAGCACCACGTTCTTCATGGTTGTTGATTCAATAGCATTCCTTCAATTAGGGTTTTGAATTATGTCACTTGCACAAAAAGTAGACTTCATATAGTACTTTAGTTAGTTTGGAGCTTAAAAAATGATTGCTATCAAAAAACTTTCAAAATATTTTTGAATTTGGTCAAAATTCGGTCAAAATGCTATCAAAAATAAGTTCTAAATATATTGAAATGTTTGAGTCAAAATAGGGATAAAATCATAAACTCATTAATAAAATATGACAAGTCTGCAAGGGCAAATGTGTCTTCTAAAGCAAAGTTAACACCGTTAAGCGGTGTTAATGGAATGGGGGCAAAGGGAAGCTTCAATGTGAAAAAAGAGGGCAAAATCACAAAGTTAAAAAAATGAGGGCAAAATCACAATTCGGCATCAAAGTAAGGGCAAAAATGCAATTGCCCCTTTATAAAAATGTAAAATTCCCACTTTTCAGAATTGCATTCAAAAATAAAATGTTTTCTTCCTCTTTTTATAAGGAAAATGTCTTTTTACATTTATCTTTATTCTCCAAAAATCCAATAAATATTTCCTTATAAATATTCCATTTAGAAATTATATTAATAACATTTCACCCATTTACCAGCATTAAATCCCATAAATAAATTCCTTTACCCCTCTTTCTCTTACTTAAAAAATGCTTTTCCTAGGAAAATGCCTTTTAAATTCACCTCTATTCTCAAAAATCCCAAAAATTTCAAATAAGAGCATTTTATCTGGAAATTTTGTTTAAAATTATATTTACAAAGTTTATTGGATTTTCCTGACTTTTCTATGAATAGACATTGACGCCCGGATCAATTGCTTAGAAATATCCAGAGAATTCACAGGATCAATCTACTAAAAGGCAAGTTATTCTATCCTTTGATGCACTTTGGAATTCCTAATTGTCAGTTATTATTTAATTATTGCATTACCTTCTAACTATTTACTTATTGAAATTACCTTACTTGAATTATATATTTATCATCATTTTTAGGTAGCATAGATAATCCAAACTCCACAGCTAAAAGCTCTCCTAAAATGGTTAAACCTTACATACTCTAGAATAGGAAATCTATATATGTGTATTCCAAAAGATAGAATAGTAATCATTGTCCATATGATAAAGTGGTTTATTGGTACTGAAATGAATTGTGAAGGAAGATGGAAATGTATAGGCTCAAGTCATTAGCAAGGTTACCGTGATGACTTGGAGGGCGGGGCATTGCCTTAGTGTTTTTCGCAATGCTTGTGCAGTTTTCCGCAATGCTTGAGCGAGTGAGTCACTAGCAAGGTTACCGTAGTGATTGTGTGGAGCTCAGCATTGTTGAGGTTATTTTCTCGATATGTGCACAGTATGTAGGATATTGCAAAACCTTGTGTTTTATTGAATAAAAATGACTCATTAAGCATCCAACTATATAAGAAGCTGTTATATGGGTAAAATTGGATAGGTTCTGTAGAGCTGATAACAAAACATCGATGGACCCTATCTCGGGTATATAAGGTTGTGTCAACTGGGTGATGCCTCTTTTATTCATATTACTCATGATTTTCGGAAAAGGTGATTGAGATAAGGTCTGGTTGAAGAAGATAGAATTTTAAAACTACATTTTAATGTTAAAATGTTTTAAAATACGTTTTAATCAAGTGATAAATCTTTTGTTAAATACTACATTATTACCACATGAAATATAGTCAAAACTCTTATTTGATATTGATTGCATATAGTTAATATCCATGTTTCTATAAAAACATGTGAGTACGGTTGGTACTTAATTACCTGTTATTCAGGAACTGTTCATTTTAAATGAACAGAACCCCTTTTTTCTACCGCAGATTTGGAATTATTCTCTCGCTTGGAAGATATGAATCATTCGGCTCAAAAATCAAGTTTATCCTGTATCACAAACTTAGAGGTATGATTATTTTGTATTTTACCTCAAGTTGGTACCATATTTTTACACTCTGATATTAAAACATGGATTTGTACTAATTCTGTAGTGGTATAATTTTTATCCCAAGAGATTAGTTTCAGGTAAATCTTTTACCGAAAATTGGTCCCCACATCTCTCCGCCTAGCCATAGGAAGGTAATTCACTACGACAAAACAAGCCAAATGTGCCCCCTCATCTGTGTCGGTTCACTTTGAACTGGCACAAATGAGGTCTTCTGTGTCGGTTCATAAGGAGGCAGTCGGGTGGATACTTCTGTACCAGGCATCTGTATCGGTTCATTTCTAACCAACATTGATTTACCACCCATCAGTGTTGGTTCATAACACGAAACGACACTGAAGGGGGTCAGCCCCTTTAGTGTCGGTTCATGTGTCAAACCAACACTGATGCCTGCCTTTCGGCGCCATTTGTTGTTACGAACCGACACTGATGTGTCTGCAGCCTACCAACCCAATCATTGCCCCCATCTTTTAGACCGAGCCTTCTTCTTCTTCCTTCCCTCTTGAACCATTCTTTCTTTCTCTTCCACTATTTCTTCTTCCTCTTCCACCATTGCTTATTCTTCCACATTTCTTCTTCCTCTTCGATCTTTTTTCCATGGTATTCTTCAACCTCTTATGAAAAGTGAGTAATATTCTCTCTCTTGCATATTAATTACTATTTCTTTTGCCTATGAAGAGTGAGTAATTACTCTTTCTTAGATCTTGCATGATTTGGTTTGGTGATGAAATTTTTTAGTTCTTTAATACAACTCTAGGAGTTATGTAATGATGTTATAGATAGCTAGCTCTCTAGGTTTTGATATTGGACACTTACAATTGCAACAGGGTAACACATGAGCATCAATATCTTTTTTCCACGTGGAGCTACTCAGCATAGGTTTACTGTTTGATCCATCTACATGGATAACTTTGACATTTTTTACTATCTAAAAACCATGTCTCCTATCGTGAATCTTCGGAGATAAGTTATTCTCATCTGTCCCATCGAAAACTCTCTTATACTTTCAGTATGGGTGATCCCCATGGAGAAACCTATAGTGATACTTGTACACCATTTTTTTATTGTTCTTCAGCCATCGGACGGAAGTCTGTTTCAAGCAAACAACACAACCATTATTGCCTTTTATAGTTTATCCTGATATGTTAGCAAGTGTAGGCTAGTCTTGAATTCTTATGAACAACATTGAGGTTAGGTGAAGTTCTCATTTGTATCCATCCCATAACCGCTCACCAGCGTTCCACAAACATCTGAAGATCTTCAACCCATAATTTTAAGTACGCATCAATATTGTTAAGGTGTGTTTGGAAGCTTCGTCCTGGACCGCCCAGGATGAAATCTGGGATGGGTCAGCAGCATCACGGATGAATCAATCCTAAGCCCTCTGTTTGGTTCCTCCAGCACCAGCCCATCCTAGTTAATGTTTGGCAAATGGTTGGATGGTTAGGTCCAGGACATGGTGCTACTGAGCGGCTAGTAAACTGCTAAGCCATTGCGTCCAGGAAAGAGTATCATAGCTGAACAACTGAACAGAGCAACACAGCTGAACACAACTGAACGGCTATCAATATAAATGTGATAGCAAATTAATTTACCAATGCTAAATGAACAGCTATAGAATGATATGCTTTGCAACACACACAACGATTATTACAAGCAAGTGACCAAAGCAAATCAGCAGGGTAGCGATTCGACAGGATATCTACAATATCACTTGAATATCACTTGCATTAGCAGGACATTAGGACAGCCACAAGCTTTCTACTACCATTAGAAGGACACTAGGACAGGAAGAACAATAACCCTTACAGAGTTTTCTGCTACCATTAGCATGGGTAGCAAGTTGAAAACCCGAGCTAGGCGGCTAGAGGGGGGGTGAATAGACGCCACAACATTTTTTGACGTTTCCACCAAAAACCCGAACAACTTGACAACTATGTGTACCCTTCACTTGGGTGCATGAGAGCCATGAAATATTTGGGATTTTGAAAACACAATCCTGGTTGTCAAGTGTTCAAAAGAGAGGAACCAATTCAAATCTTGCTTTAAGAAAAGAGATCAAGCCAAATGACCAAAGTGGCTTTCAGAAAAGCAAATGCAGATTCTTTCAGAACTTGTCCTCTAATGGAGCAGGAGGTTGGTAGCTTTCTGGTGCTCTAAAAATCATGGGAATTTTTATCCCTGTGTGACAATGTGTCGTGAAGCAC
>SPJY01004650.1:1205028-1252060 GCA_005191435.1 Raddia distichophylla | reverse complement strand
ACAATGGATTATTTTATTAATTTTCTATTTACGGTTGATTATTTGGGGTATTTTTGCACAAATAAATCACAAGCAGAAGAATCGCAACGAAAAAAGTAGGAATAAATCACAAGAAAAAAATAGAAGTAGCATACCGGTGGCAAAAGGGGAGAAATGCTGCGAAGGGGATCTGCAGGCACCAAAGGAGGAGGATGAACAGGCGGCACGGATGAGCGGAAGGAATGCGTAAGCGACGAGCACGACCTACCGCAAAGCTTCTGCATCGCCATTCACGAGCCTCGGCAGCTCGGCGCCATGGAGGAGAACGGCGTTGTCCGATGCTTTTTGAGGAATGGACGGGTCAAGTGTTTTGGCTTTGTGCTGGGTGACAATGGGACAAGTCGGTGACGGAACACTCGATCGAGTGACGCAAACCAAACAGCGACGCTAGGCTCGGATTTTGGATCGGATGTTCCGTGGACCATGCTGCGACGCAAACCAAACACCCCCCAGTGTATCCGCCGCTGTGCTCAGCTGCCCCGCCTTACCAGTCCACCACCGGTACCGCCGAGGCTGCCGTTCAGTCCATCTCGCTCCCATCTACCTCCTCGCGCATTCAATCGGACGCAGATGGTTGGAATCACCGCCGCCGCGCATCCCCTGCCGCCGCCGCCGCCGCCGCCGCCGCCGTCGTCTCCGGAACCGGAGCCCCTTGATTTCCCTCCCCGCCCTAGCGCGCGTCGCCGACAGGTGGGTCCCATGGGGCCCACCAATCAGCGACTCGCTGACCCCTCCTCGCGCGCTCGCACACGGCTGTGCTGCGTCATGGGCCGCGTCGTCGCAGCGACCCATCAAGCCGAAAGAAAATCCTTCCCATTTAGTTTCCTTTTAATTTCAATTGCTTTGAAAAACCATTTATTAAAAATATCAAATATGCCCTAAAAGTTCTGCAAAAATTCCTAAAAATACTATAAGTGTTTCTGAACCTTGTAAAAATATATTATAGCATGTCATACATGTAGTTTCTGTACGTTAGCTAGATAAGCAAGTTAGGGATGCATCGTTTCATGAGCACCTAAAAAGTTTGGCTGCATTTCGTTAAAAATAAAATGGCATCCAAAAATATTTATGCCTGATGTATGATTCGCTTGAATAGGAGGCTAAGAGCATCCCCAGCAGCTACTCCAAACAAGCCTGTAAAGTACTGTAGCGTTTTGAACTCGCGATTGGAGCAGCGCGCGGAGCCCTGTGCTGTGTCCGTTGTTTGAATCTCCCGCTCGTGCTACATTAATTCGCAGATGATAGCGGCCGGGATGAAGGCCCTGATGGGCATGCTCTAATGTTTTGCTGACCAGATCGACAACGTCGGCTACACTTTTCCGTCAATCGATCAAGGCAAGTCCCTTTGGTCATATTGATGAGCCACTGCAATTTATTTAAAAAAGATTTCAAAGATCTAAAAACATGCATGCTACCTTAAAATGGAAAAATGACGTACTTAGTAGTTGTAGTTATCATGCCTAGTGTCAGCGTATTTTTCTGCCGCTAGACGAGAAGATTCAGAGATTCGACGGGGGGTAGCACTGCTGCGCCTCGAACCGCCCTCGAGCTCCCAAGCGCAGGATGAACACAGCGATATACCCAGGTTCGGGCCCCCGAGGTGGGTAATAGCCCTACTCCTGCTGAGCTCTCGCTCTATGTGTGTATTGCGGATGCGAATGAGGTGGAAGGAAGAAGTCCCCCTCCCCAAGGTGGCTTGGTCCCTTATATAACATGGGAGAGCCCGAACCGACGAGGAGAGAGAAACAGGGGGGACGCATCTAACCTATTACAAGATCACTGTACTGGCAGGTATACAATAAATGCCGTGCTGTCGTAGCCGCCTGCTACGCACGTCCTGCTGCCTTGTCGCGTCCCATCGGTGGCAGGTGGGGCCCATAGTCCCGCCGACCCTGCCAGCTGCTCACGTGGTCACCGATATGGCGCGGGGCCTGATCGCCCGCCAGCCTGCCGTTCTGCCACGTATTCTGGTCGCCGAGCTGCTACATGCCCTGCTCGCCCGGCGCGCCGCGTGTCCTTGTCGGGTGCTGCTCGCCCGCCTGCTGGGGCCTGGTCGCCCGCCTGGCACGGGGAGGGCTCGCCCGCCTGCTGGGGCCTGGTCGCCCGCCTGGCACGGGGAGGGCTCGCCCGGTCTCCCGGCGCGCGGGTCTGGTCGCCCGCCTGCTCGCCGAGAGCGCTGCGCCTTGGGGCCCAGTTCCGAGCGATGGGGCCCGCGTGCCCGCCAGTCCAGTCGGAACCAGACCCGGTCTTCTTGGTCCTTCAGGATGACGCCATCTTCTATGCCCTTCTGGGCGAGGTGGAGAGGACACCCGGTATCTTATGTACCGACACCTAGTAGTTAAGGTAAGACTATAAATAGACATTTTTTAATGCATCCACAGGTTTGAAGCGAGCAATTGCTAGCAAGGCACATCGCAAGGTTCACTGGAAATGGCCTCCTTGGTCATTCTCTTCCTGTGTGTTTTTTACATTTTTTGATTGAATTTAGGCGGGAGAGCCTCTAACCTCATACAAATGGCCGACGGTTCCCAGCATTACACTAAAGGAATCACACATCTTGACTATCCGATTCCCTTCTAAGTTCATGCCTCTTGTGTGTAATGGCAAGCTATCTCGTGAAGAAAAATTCTCAAAAACTTGAAATTGCATTTTTTTTGTTTTTCAATTTATAGGAGCAAGATTTGGCCAACAAAAGATTTCACAAAGTTGCAAGTATAATTGAAAGAAAACTGCAAACGCCTTATCGGGCAACAACATTAGGAAAGTGAAAATCTCATGTCACATCAAAGTTTTTGAAAAAACTAAAAGCAATGTTATTTTTGAGCTAGACACCAACTAAACGAGCTAGCACAAGCTGAAATGTGAATAATCTCGACATCTTGCAAATCCTAAATTCAAAAGCATAATATGCAAGTTTTCCGAAAACTCCCCCTCAACAAGTGAGTCAAGAGTTTCATCCCAAAGTAATGTGCATTAAAAACAGCAACAACGAATAAGGAACCAGGAAACCAAAGAATGCAATAAGCCTTTCATAGAGATCTAGGCAAGAATCAGAAAAACACTCGCTCTCAGACTCACTCTCATCTACCCCACGCGTCTTACAAGAGAAGACAGCACTACACCTCGGATACTAGAGACTCAACACATACTCTGTCTGCCCAGAGTGCATCTGAGAGACCTATAAAACTGTGAGAATCCTATCTAGCCAGAGGAGAAAAAACTGCCTATTACGCATGATAGCAACCTAAGCATGAGATGAAAGGTCCGTGCATAAGCACGTCAGAAGTTTAAGTGAAGAGTGTGCTGACAGCCTGAAACAGCCTAACCAAACCTAAATGCACCCCAAATGCAATGCAGGGAAAGAAATAAAGATATATTACATATAGTACAAAAAGCTAGCTCCCTCTCAATATAGACTTGCTAAGCTCACCACCCCAAGCTCTCCCCGAAGAGCCTCAAACCTAGCCTTGTACAACGGCTTGATAAAGATATCAGCCTGTTGGTGATTAGTGTCCACAAACTGTAAGACTATATCACCCTTCTCCACATGGTCTTTAAGAAAGTGATATCTCAGATCAATGTGCTTTGTCCTAGAGTATTGCACCGCTTTTTCAGCAATGTTGTCACAAAGGAGTGGCACACCTGCTTGAACCAATCCAAAATCTTTCAAGGTAGAGCACAACCAGATCACCTGATTGTAATAGCTAGCAACGGTGACGTACTCAGCCTCAGCAGTGGACTGTGCTACACTCTACTACTTCCTAGAGGACCAAGAAACAAGATAAGTGCAAGTGACAGAAGTGCTTTTTCTGTCTATCCTACAGATAGCAAAGTCCGCATCTGAGAAGGCTCTGAGAGATAGACAAGAGGTAGCAGAAAACCAAAGGCCAAAGTCTGCAGTTGTACGGAGATAGCGGAAAATCCCTTTCACCTCCTGAAGGTGAGACACTCTAGGTGAAGCCTGAAAGCGAGGACAAAGATACACAACAAACTGTATATCCTGCCCGAAAGAGGTGAGGTAGAGCAAGGAGCCGATCATGCTACGATACTCCTTCTGGTCAACTGATTCATCATATTCATCAGGCCGTAAGGCTGTGGTGGTCACCATAGGAGTAGAGACCGGTTTGCAATCAGACATCACAAATCGGCTCAACAGGTCTTTGGTGTGTTTGCTCTGGTGAAGGAAAGTGCCCTCCGGTGTCTGTCTAAACTGAAAGCCCAAGAAGAAATTAAGTTCCCCTATCATGCTTATCTCAAATTCCGAGCTTATCACATCTGAGAGCTCAGAAACAAGAGCAGCGGAGGAACCACCAAATATTATGTCATCCACATAGACTTGAACCAAGATGAATCTGCACCAATCCTACATGTAAACAAGGTTTGATGTACCTTACCTATCACAAACCCGTTGCTCACTAGGAAAGTTTTCAGTCTCTCATTCCAAGCTCTGGGTGCTTGTTTTAGCCCATATAGAGCTTTGTCAATCTTGTATACATGATCAGGATATCTTGAATTCTCAAACCCAGGAGGTTGCTTAACATATACTTCCTTCTTAATTAATATATACAGTCAAAAAAGCACTTCTGACATCCTTTTGGAACAGCTTAAAATTGTTGGATGCCATAAATGCATCAAGAATCCTGATGGAATTATGTTTAGCAACAGGAGCATAGGTCTCATCAAAATCTATCCCATCGATTTGAGTGAAACCTTGAGCAACCAACCTAGCCTTATTCCTGACCACTACGCCATCCTCACTTTGCTTGTTCTTGAACACCCATTTAGTACCTATTATATTATGTCCTTTAGTGCATTCAACAAGCTGTCAGACCTTATTCCTCTTAAAATTCTAACTTTTCATGCATTGCATTCACCCATGAGGGATCAGAAAGAGCATGTGTGACATCCTTCGGCTCAAAGGAAGCAACGAAAGCAACAGACAAGCAAAGGTGAGAGCCCTGACTTTGATCGGGTTACCATCCTCTCGGTCAAATCACCGATCATCTGCTCATGAGGATGGTCTTTTTGGATGTGTCGAGGAGCCCTAAAAGTGGCCTCTACCTCAAGAATAGGAGAGGTAGGCTCAAAGCCACCGGGCGAAGATTCTATAGGTGAGAGCCTAGAAGCACAAGGTCAGAGCTGAGTAGAAGCAGAAGGTAAGGTGTGATCCTGAGAAACAACACTGGAAGTAGGAGGCGCCACAGGTGGAGTCAAGTCGAGGTCAGGCTCCGTAGAACCGTCATCTCCAGCGACTCCCTCCTCAACAAAGATAGGTTCAAATGGCAAGTCGGATCCTGAGATATCTGGCCTTGCCCCTGGAATAGCCTCATCAAAAGGTAACCTCACAAGTCTCTACTACCCTACGCCTCGTACTATCCCAGAAGTGGTAATTAACCGCAGAAACTGTATAACCAAGGAAAATGTCATATGAAGATCGAGATTCAATTTTGTACAAATTTCCCGATTTCATAATAAACCACTTACATCCAAATACCCTAAAACGTGAAACATTAGGCTTGCGCCCATATCGAAGCTCGTAGGATGTGCGATGCAACTTGGATCTCAGAAACACCCTGTTTGAAATATAGCAAGCTGTAAAAATAGCCTCGGCCCAGAAATACCTAGAAGTAGAATATTCATCAAGCATAGTCCTAGCCATCTCTACCAAATTGTGATTCTCTCTCTCTCCACAACACCATTTTGTTGGGCGACAAGCGGAGAAGAGAATTGATGCTCAACACTAGAATCAGAACAAAATGTTTTAAAAAGTGCATTCTTGAATTCTATGTTGTTGTTTGAACGGATTGAGCGAAGCACTCTTGTGAACTCAATTGACAATCTGCGGACCAAGGATCGAAAATGAACAAATGTTTCGTCCTTGGTCACCATGAAGTAAACACAAGAGTACCGCGAAAAATCATCGACCACAACCAGCACATACCACTTGCCACCCACGGACTCCACTCGGGAAGGACCAAGAGTGTCCATACAGAGCAATTACCTTGGTGCATTAGTCATCACCTTGGTGACTGGTGCGTGAGCAACGGCAACCATTTTTCCATGCCGGTAAGGAGCACAAACTGTGTCATTGACCATCTTGAGTTTGGGCAAACCACGAATCAAATCCCAACTGCTAACTCTGGTCAAGTGATCAAAACCAATGTGACCAAATCTCATATGCCAAAAGGAGATGTCACGAGACTCTGAAGCAATCAAGCAATGAGAAGAGCCAACTGAAGATCGGAAATCAATACGAAAAACTCTCCCAAATCTGTGAATCCCGCAAACAAAACTCCTAGAAGAATCAAGAATGCAACTTTCATTCTGCTTAAAGCGAATCTCAAAATCCTCGTCAATGAGCTGAGAAACCGAAAGCAACTAACAAGGGCTACATCCTTAAGGACAGCCTAATCACTAACCTGTATAGAGCCTCGAGCGAGACACGGCCTGAAGAAGCATCCCCAATAGTTATTTTCTCACCCTAGGGCTCACGGACTAGGGAGGAGAATCAACGAGAGTTTCCGGTCATGTGAGGACAACAACTGAAATCGATGATCCACAAGTCCCCCTTCCCATCCCGACGTGCCTGAGTCAACGAGTAAAGAATTGTGGCTCAGCATTGAGAAACAAAAGAGCTGTCTTTGGAACCCAATACCGAGTCACGCGACCGAAACGACCGAAGTCTACCTGACCTAGGTCGACTCCTCTAGTAGGTGGACGTCCCTGCGCTGGATGTGGAGCATTTTGCCATTGAGCCGAGGCAGATGCATCTTGTCCATATTTCCTGCCTTCGTTCCTATTGCCAATCCTCCACCATGGAGTCGGCACCTCCCGTCGCGGACTAGCTCCTCTGTTGCTAACAGGAGGCGCGCCCTGAGGACGACGCTACTCACGCCCCAGACCGACAACAAGATAAGCATCAGAACGCTGGGCTCCATGTCCTGGCCGTCTACCCACCGTTCTAACCTAAGGAGAAGCTAACCTAGGTGCGGCTGCCTTAGGAGGGCCTTGGATCTTGACCGCTTTCCTACGCTCCTCATGTGTCTTCTTAGCACGTCGAAAGCAGTCCTTCTCAGTGTGTCCTATCCTATCGCAGAAAGTGCAAATGGCTCATTTGCCTCTCCTAGGGGCTGGAGCAACAGTGGAACTATCCTTCTTAGGTGGACTCTCAGACACAGCAGCCTGGGCTAGCCTCACAAACAGGACTCTCATTGATTACCCCAGCAGACCTGAAGACAGTGGTCTCAGGAACCCTTTCACTAATAACCAATCTTTGCCCATTTGCATCTAGCCCAAGGACTTTAGGAGGGTGTTTCCTAATGTGTTCAAGCCAATCATACCCAAGACCTCTACTCGTTGAAATCTTGTTTTTGTCAAGAATCAAGTTTAGCTTCCTCTTGCCCCCAACAAATTTCTCAAGAGTGCTCATGAGGTACTCACACTCCTGATTAAGCTGGGGACAAATCTTGCAAGAAAGGAAAGAGTTAGAAGAGTCATGTTCATCTATGTTTCCCTTGCCCAAAGCCTTAGGACACCTATCACTAAGCACCTTGACTTCGCTCTTGAGAGCCTGACAGGAAACGCACTCGGCATTCTGAACCTCGGCTAGTTTACCTTGAAATCTAGCACTCATATCCTGATAGACACTAGCCAACTCCCCATCAAGCTCTTCACAACGTTCGCAGGAAGATGCAACAAGCAAGGCATTATCCAAATCAGAGATTTTAGATCGCAAGTTCATATTTTCTAACCTCCCGAAGGTCCAATCTAGGCATGTAGCATCAACAGAGTGTAAGCTACAACTTTCATCTGAGCTGAGTGGGTCCTTAGGTGAAACATGATCTTTACAATCCTCGTCTAGGCTAACAGGGTCCTTAGGTGTAGTGTGTGTAGTAGGATCAGGACAAATCATGGAGGGATCAATCATGCAAGTAGGTTCTATTTCAGGAACAGATGTAGCAACAAGTAAAGCTTCTCTAGTTTCATCTAGTTCTAAAAGCACACTAGCATGACTCCCCCTAAGCAAATCAAAATCTGCAACCACACTTCTATGCAAAGTTTCAAGTGCAAGCAATTCTTGAGTCAACTTATCGCACTCCTTCCAGCCATCAGAGTCGACTGGAGGAGGGCAAGAGCACGTCTGGGCTTTAACAATAGCAACCTTAGAGTTTAGATAAGCTTCTTCCTCCTCAAGTCCCTTACACGACCTACTCTTAGCAAGTTTATCGTCCAACTTGAGGAATGCCTCAGTGAGCTAGTCGTAGGTGGGACCTACCTCATCATCGGAGTCGGTGTACAGCTCGGAGTCATCGTTCTCATCTGCCATGAAGCACATGATGGTGTAGTCGACGTCGTCGTTCTCCAGTTGCCCATCATCTCCATCGTCCAATCACTCGTCATCTTTGTCAGAGAGGTTGGCCTCATCCGGACCGGCCAAAACCTTCTCGACCAGACGATGTCCCTTGGTCAGCTTGGGATTCTTCTTCTTCTTCTCATCCATGCCACCGTTGAAGTTGCAGTTCTTGTTGATGAAGTTGCTTCGGGCTAGCGCAGTGTCGTCGTTCTTGTCTCCTCCTCCAAGCTTGGGGTAGTCGCGCTTGATGTGGTTGAGGCCACCACACCTAAAGCACCTCAGGATGTCCGGTCTGGGCTCAGTCACTCGTCTGTAAGCATGAGAGAATTTTCTTGCTAACAGCGCGAGTTGCTCCTCTGGAATCTTGTCCATCTGATCATTGGACAGCTCGAAGAGAGCGGAAAAAGAGAAACCCACACAAGCGGAAGAAGAACCAGAAGAGTCAGCGATCAAGGCTGTAGACGAAGGACCCGACTCTCTTGCAATATGCTCAAGTTCATGAGTCTTGAGATTCGAGTAGAGTCCATCCAAGGTCAGCTTCGAGAGATCAGCTGCATGCCGGATGACGGTCACCTTCATGTCCCAGACCTGCAAATCTAAAGCAAAGAGAAAGTGTTTAGCGTTCTCCGAATCAATATAGGTCGTGCCCACCGAACAGAGTTTACTAAGAATCTTTGTGAACCGGCTGAAACAAGCATCCAACATTTCATCAGTCTTTTGTGCAAATCGGTTGTACTCCCTCTTGTGTTGATCCTGCCTCACCACCCTGATGGTAAGCTTGGAGGGTAGACCAGATGGTGTGAGCAACACGCTCATACTCCCCTCGTCTATGGACTTGAATGATGTAGTTTCGAGCTTTCGCATTAAGCTCGACATCAGATTGATTAAGGGCCATAACCTCCTCGGGCACCAAATAAGGATTCTTCACTTTTAGCCAAATGTTGTAGCCCTGAGCCATAATATACGCCTCCATCCTTGTCTTCCAATATGAAAAATCGGCTCCGGAGAACACAGGGGGTTTGGTGGAATACTTATCCACCATAGCTTAAGGCAACAGGAAAGGTTTCAAAAGATCAATGAAAATCTTGCAAAATAAACACAACCTTACTCTTATATCAGTTATAAAACTATTACTGTGATTTTCACAAATGCACCATTAAAAAATTTTCAAAACACTTCAAATTCCATCTTGTCACATATATTCCTCATCAAACCAAGGTACCCTCCACATGGATCTCAACAAACCATTATATGCATGTGTTGGCAGTTCTTAAAGTCTAATTTCATATACCGACATACGCCAACTATCCGGTTATTTGAGGAAAATTAGTGTTTATACGTGCATTTTGTTTAAACTAATAAATTTTCGTAAGTTTTAGTGAGTTTTTGTCCTCAGTAATAAAGTGAGGGAAAATAGAGCTGAATTGCGTGACCAGGCCGGTCAGCCGACCTATCCTAGGTCGGCCGGCCAGCCTTGGTGCCCACTCCAGCTTTATTTCCAACCCAAGCGCTAAGAAACCAACTAAGGAGTGATCCCTAGCGTCCATGCACGTCGATTTGATCGAATGGTCGTGGTTCCTTCACAATTGGATCACTTGGCACACAAGGAAGTGAATTTTACCGAATCCAACTGCCAAAACCGACTTCAAGGGATCATCTACACCGTCAAGGGAGCATCATAGAATAAATCCACGGCCGAAAGAGACTGAAGGTGGGTCGACTGATCCACCTTGGTCGGCCGACCCCCTTGGATCCACTCTCGGATTCCCCTTCGGCTGGTGTGGAGGTCACAGTTGTCCCATGGCATGAAAGCTTCACATTGACTACGGATGGCTATAAAAGGACCCTCCTCACCTCACTTGTATCACACACAACACACAACAACACTTCCAATTCATTTGGAGGAACTCTTCACTTGTTAGAATAGTTAGTTTGGGAGTTAGAGTTTAGTCGAGCCAAAGCTCGGAGTTCCGGAATCGTCTTCGGGAATTTGAGTAATAACTGATCTTGTATCCTTTCCCTTTTGTAAGACTTTGCTTTTATAATATAAGTGCCTTTCATTATCTTAGCTGAGCATATTCATACTAAGTGGGATGTGTGAATTACTAAAGTGGTTGATTAAGTTCATCTGATTCCGAGCCTGTGTTCATTCTTATCTGCTTAGAATAGCCTAAGTATTCAACTTGGATCGCCTTCCTAGAATCCGAGGAGTGATCGGATTTAGTAGAAGACGTGGTGTTTCAGACTATCTCTGACTTGGTTTACACCCGTTCCAACGTACATTGTGGTAGGTGATAGGTGGTGATAGCCCTATCCATCCAAGATTTATCTCACGCGTAATCCACTTCGTTAGGAACTGGACCACTAGGGCCCAATCGGGGGTGGTCATAACCATTCGGTGTTCTTAACTGATAGAGGGTGGTAGTGAATCGGCCGAGCTCCAACGAAGTTCTTAAAACAAACCACCAAACTAATGAGGACATCACTGACGAGCTTGCTGTCCCTGACGAGCTTGCTGATGGAATAGGAAAGCGTCATCCTGCCATACCATTCAAACGTTCACCAACGAAAATTCAGCAAGTTAGTTACAAGGTTAAAGAAGTCCCCGACCACTGGGCCCAAGTCGAGAGGACGTTGAAGTCACTGCCAAGTCCGGTTCGGCCATCCAGAACCAGTGCAATTTCAAACGGATGCCCATATCACATATGATGTCTAAATGAGGCAAATGAGGGCTTTACAGAAAGATTACGAGATAAGCTTTCCAACGGATCCGACCACGCCTCCAAATTCCATCTGAGTCAACGGGAATCGCGAAAACAAATTGACGGACAAAAACTTTTCGGCGTTTTATGACTGCTGCAGTAAAACAGTCATAACTTTTGCATACGAACTCGGATTTGAACGTTCTTGTGCTCGTTGTAAAGATCTCGAAATTTCCTATTGGATCCAACTTTGTCCTATTCGAAATAAAGATTTTCAAATTCGGCCTCTAACAGTGAGAAAACTTACCATCTTTGTTAGGCTGATTTCATATTCACTTGTATCCAGTTCGGTGTTTCCCCATATCTCACTCATATGAACTCGGATTTTGATGATCTTGGATGTTTTAGAAAAATTAAAATATCCTCTACAACTTTTGTATAGAACTGTTTCTTAGATTCAGAGTGTTTGGGATCCGTAATTGCGACTAAAGGATTTGTTCTTTTGCTGTCCCATTTGAGAAGTTCAAAAAAAGAGGCAAGTGCAAAGAAAAAACCACACTATAAAAACAAGAAAAGGCAAGTGCAAAAAAAAGCCACACTAAAGAAGTGAAAAAAATGAGCTTGTTTTGAAGTGTACAAGTTGGATTCTCGTGACGACGTATGTGGTTAGGCTCGCGTCTCTATTACGGTCTAGCCTAGGACCAGTATAGTACCGTCGTTGAACACTTATTCAACTTGTTTTTAACTAGTGTGATTTTAGTACTTCCTTTGCTACATATTAAAGCCTGCCAAGCTCCACTTTCTACTAACCAAGCAGGGACGGAATATAGCCATCGCTTAACCACCTCGTGATTCGAAGTTATCACCAACTAGTTGTCGATCGTACCTACTGCTTGCGTGATAAGAACTGATAAGAGCAAAAGATAGGTTAAAAAGAGAGTTTTGCCACACACAACTCAGTAGAGCATAGGATATATATACATCTGTGTATTTTTCTTATTTCTGCTAATAATGGCAGGTTCACATGGAAAGAAAGATAACGAAGATGAAAAAACAATTGAAAGATGTGCCACCTGCAGAACTTGAGAACAGGGATGGTGACATCGAAGAGAGGAACCAACGACATAATCATTTTCAAACGAGATTCGTTGTCAAGGATCATGCTGTCCAAGTTATTATTGATGGAGGTAATCACAATAACCTTCCTAGCATGCATATGGTTGAGAAGCTTAGCTTGATACTGAGTCCACATTCACATCCTTACGTGATTAAAGGGTTCAACTCTTGTAGTAAGCTGAAGGTAACGAAACTGCTCGAGTACCCATCTCTATTTGTTCTTATCATGATCATATTAATTGTGATGTTGTACCCATGGATACATGCTTACTTTTATTAGGTAGGCCATGGTTGTATAATAGAGATATTGTTCATCATGGTAGAACTAATAAATATAAATTCAAATTTGAAGACATGAAAATTTTGCTAGAACCTATGACCCCTGCTGAAATAATCAAAGCTAATGTTGAAAGAGCAAAAAGAAAAAAGTAGGAATGTGATAAAACTGAGAAACATGATGTTGCTAAAAAGAATGAACCAGGTGAAAATAAATATAAAATTACATTGAAATGTCTGTTCTCTTAGTTTAAAGTTTAAACGAATTGTGTAGATCATGAATTAGTTAAAGAACCATGCAATGATTTAAAAGAAATGTCTATTATTTTGCCCCCTGTTGCTCTTAACCTTTTGCAGGATAATATGTTCGAGTCGAGGACGACTCAAATTTAAGAAAGGGGGGACGATGAGGACATCACTGACGAGCTTGCTGTCCCTGACGAGCTTGCTGATGGAATAGGAAAGCGTCAAGACGGCATGAATCCTCATGTCATACCATTCAAACGTTCATCAACGAAAGTTCAGCAAGTTAGTTACAACGTTAAAGAAGTCCCCGTCCACCGGGCCCAAGTCAAGAGGACGTCGAAGTTGTTGCCGAGTTCGGTTTGGCCATCCAAAACCAGTGCACCTTCAAACGGATGCCCGAATCACATACGACGTCCAAATAAGGCAAATGAGGACTCTACGAAAAGCTTATGAAATAAGCTTTCCAATATATTCGACCAGGCCTCCAAACTCCATCCAAGTCAATGGGAATCACAAAAACAAATTGACGGATACAAACTTTCCGGCGCTGTGTCGCCTTATTTTGGGGCCCAAAGCCCGTGTACCCCTAGAGTTAGGGTTGACCACACATGGGCACCTGTTTGGGCGCCCGTCCTCTGGCCGCCACCCTATATAAGTCCCTCGCCATGCTTCATGTTATTTGAGTTTTGTTTAGTTGATTTCGTCACGAATGTGTGGGATTTCGCCTTATTCTTTTTGTGTCGGCTAGACCAACAGGACTAAGTTTCTGAACCCCATTTTCCTTAACTTATATTCGCAATTGTGATTGCTTATCTTGTGTTCTTGCTCGTTCTTCAGTTGCCTGCAGTAACCGTCCTTCGTGGACATGTCAATCGTGCCTCTGGTTCGGTCGATAACACTCATCGTGGTGGTTTAGCGATCGTCGGGATTTTCAGTTCCTTGTGGGGTTGGAAGCCGGGTCGATAACACTCATCGTCTCTCACCAGTAGATCGGGACCCCGCGTCCGCGTCCATCACAAACTCTTATCTGCTAGCTCAACCTGATAATTGATTGAAGGAACTTTATACTCTTCTCATTGTTCTCCCAACTATTTGCTTAGCTTGTCTTTTTATACTCTTGTGTGTGTGTCACCGATCTTATTATATTGTCTATCCTTACACCTGTTAACTAGCTGGCTGGTATCTTAAATAATATAGATAATTAGAATTATCCTTCTCCCTCGTTCCCTATGGATTTGATATATTGGAATATTTCCGGGTGAAAACTACAAGCGATATCCGTCCGTATGCGGATTATTTTCTGAGAGCGTAAGAATCGCCAACAGCATGCCAAAACAAAGCATTCACAAACTCTTAAGAAATGCAAAACAATGCCACACTTAGGGAATTTCTGTGGAACATCTTGGCTCACCAAAAAAACCCTTCAAATGCGCACATTCTTTGTCAATATCATTCATCACAGCATAGATAGACCTCCACATGGCCTCGCACCCCCCTGATGAATGTATTGACACTCCAAGTAAAATGTTTTGGTTGAGGATAAGGAAAGGCAAAATCGAAACTTGGGGAAAAAATTGTAAAACTATGCTAACACATAGGGAAATTTTGTGGCATGTCTTGTTCACCCAAACCATTCAAATACACACAAACTTTATCAATATCATTCATCATAATATGGAGCGACCTCCACATGGTCTCACACCCCCTCTTCATGAATATGTTGACAAACTCCAAGTAAAAGAATTTGCTTGAGAATATGAAAAGATAAAATCGGAAATTAGACCAAAAAAGCTGGCAAAAAAAACTATGTACAAGTTCTACAAATTAAAATTTTGCTCAAGCTCATTCTGAAACATTCCTCCCCCTTTTTAAGAAAGCTTATCCCCTTTAAAACCTTTTCAAACTTCTTCCCCCTTTTGACAAAATATGCATTGCGTACGAAAGGAAGAAAGGGAAAATAGGATGCATATTTCAGCCTTGTGGATTATGCAAGTAAATCATGAAGCAAAGCAATGCACCAAGCTAATTAAGATTAAATTAGACTATCATATTCATATCTAGTCGATCACATTTCGTCCAAGCTAGCTTGCAAAAACAAGAGTATCCAATCTACATCATTTATCACGAGCATCACAAGACATAAGCTTAATACTAAAAACAAGTGCTAGTGCAAGAGTCAAGTAATCAATCAAAAGTTCAACCCATGCAACACATTGGAAGAGATATAAGTGCATGCAAATACCTTCTTGCTCACCTCCTCTTTTTCTTAGTTTTTAGCATACTTCATATTATAGAGAGTAATTGCTAGTACAAAAAATCCCATTGGTCATTGGAAACAGCCTCATAGGTCATTCTCCTCATGTTTAGTTGCATTTTTTATATACCCTTTTTTGTTTTTAACTTTTTCATAGACTTGTTTTGTGATTTCCTATAGATGGGCAATGAGAAGGTCAAAGCATATTTAAATAGCTCAATCCCAAGTTGCAAGAGGGACTAAATAAATGACCAAATTAATCGATGCATGGCATGAGCTTCTAGTAGAGAGATTAACAAGTAAAAGTTATAAGTCTCATCAATTTTTCATTAAAGCTCAAAACTATATTTAATTTTTAGCTATCATAGCAAGTATAAATGATAGCAATTTTAATATGAACAAACAAGCCAAAGTCATCACTAGACTAGCAAGGTGCAAAATATAGATAAAATCCACAAGCATAATAGACAAAACAGGGAAAGAAAACAAGTCCATATGTGATGCATGATTCAAAGTGAGCTCTAACTCCCCCTCAAATAGTGAGTGTTGTAAATTCATTTTTGGTTTAAATTGAATTAGATCAAATTTGAGCATAGGAAACAAAAGAAACAGCAAAGGAGCTGAACACCAAATGAAAAAACAGACACAAACTCTAAAAGTAAGGCAAAAAAGGTAGAATACTCACAACTTAGATGCCTTTCAACTTAAAAGAGCTAAACACGAAATAAACAAATAGACACAAACTCTAAAAGTAAGGCAAAGAAGGTAGAACCCTCACAACTCACTCGCATTTCAACTTACTCTAGCGACTTACATAGGAAAGGCATACCTACACCTCGGTTGCTATAGACTAAACACAGATCTTGTCTACCTAGGTGTCGGTGTCTGGGAATCGCACAACTTAGATGCCTTTCAACTTAAAAGAGCTAAACACGAAATAAACAAATAGACACAAACTCTAAAAGTAAGGCAAAGAAGGTAGAACCCTCACAACTCACTCGCATTTCAACTTACTCTAGCGACTTACATAGGAAAGGCATACCTACACCTCGCACAGATCATGTCTACCTAGGGGTTGGCACCTGCTAGACTTAAAAGAGTGTGAGGAGATTGCTCAGACATTAATCTGAAGCCCGGCCGCCGGGCTGGGCCCGGCCCCTGGCTAGCCCGGCCAGGGCACGAGATTTTTGTGAAATAAGCCATGGTCGGGCCAGGCCTCCGGGCTTCGGGTTGGACGTCTTCCAAGCTTCGGGCCAGGCTCGGGCCCGATTATTGAGCCCGACACACCGGGCTAGGCTCAGGCCTGGTCTCGCTGGACCGGGCCTTTCCAAGCCCGGCCCAACGTTTGAACACGTTTGGCAAGTTCGTCGTAAAGTCTTAAGTGTTATGCAACTACACTCTTGCTAGCTGGACCAGAGCCAGGCTGAATGCATTCCCATGTGCAATGTAATGCTGGAATTAAATTTTAGGAAAATTTATACATAATATACAATAGGTAGACTCCCCTTCGCTACAGGCTAGCTAAACTCACTATACCCAGGACTCTCCTCGGGGCAAGCTCAAAGCTCCCCTCAGTAACAAAGAGGCTAGCTAAACTCACTACACCAAGGACTCCTCAGAGCAAGCTCAAAGCTCCCCTCAGTAACAAAACCCAGTAAGAACCAAAAGTTAGGAGACACACTGGAAGACACAAAGGGAGTAACAAGACCAGAAACAACATGGTCTCATAGGGGCCAAACACAAAGGAAGGAGACTAAAACAAATCTACATCTAGACATTTTCGGTATCATACAGGGAATTCTCTCAAATAACAATTTGCTACTCAATCATTAAAAAAAGGAAAAAGTCTATATTACACCATGAACTATGACCCTTCGTCTATATACCCCCCTGAAGTACAAAACCAGGTATTCTAGGACACCAAACCAAAGAAAAGGTACAAATAACCCCATGGGGTGGTTTTGAGAGCGGTTTTTGCCCATGTGGCAACAAATGTGGATGTCAATCATAAATAAACAAAAATAAAAATGTGGGTCCTATTGTAAGTCTCTTTCCATCTTTCTCTCCCTTCTCTCCTCTCTCCTCCTCTCCCCTCTGTCCTCTCTTTGACTCTCCTCTCACCGGCGGTGCATGGTGAGGAAGTGGGCGGCGCGGGAGGGTGGAGGCAGAGGCAGAGAACGGTGGCGAGAGCAGGGATGTGGTGGAGCGGAGGCCGTGCGGGGTGCGGCGGGTGGAGCGAAGGTCGTGCGGGTGCGGCAAGTGGAGGCGGCGGACGGCGACGACGGCATGGACGTAGTGGAGCGAAGGCCGTGCGGGTGCGGCGGGTGGCGGCGGCGGACGGCGGCGGCAGCATGGTTGTGGTGGAGCAGAGGCCATGAGGGTGGGCGTGCTATGCACTAGCCGAGCGCGCAGTGGCAGGGAAGCAGAGGGACGGGAAGCGACGGCGACCGGGGGGGGGTGTTCTGGAGACGTGGGGAGGTGGCAGCTGGGAGGCGTAGGAGGAGCGGCGACGGCGAAGCCGAGGGTCGGGAGGCAACGGCAACGAGGAGGCGCTGGAGATGCAGGGAGAAGGAGGCGGATGGGAAGCCGAGGGGTGGGAGGCGACTGTGGCGCTGGAGGTGACGGGAGGCAGCAACGGTGGGAAAAGTGAGGCACGATAGAGAGACAGCGAAGAAAAGAAGAAGAATATGAGAGAAGAGGGCGAGGGGACGACAATCGGGTCCCACTATTTTTTAAATTTTAGTTGTATTTATTTTTCTGACTAAATTGCCAGCTCACCCGCCACGTAAGAAATAACCATCCTCAAACCATTGTGGGTTGTTATTTGCACCTTTTTTTCTTGTTTTAGAGGCCTGGTTTTGTAGTTCAGGGGGTATGGAGACGTAATATCATAGTTCAGGGTGTAATATAGACTTTTTCCTTAAAAAATTATTTTTCTCATCAATCATTCACCGATTAACAACAATTTGCTAATTAATCATTCAAAACAATGCATATTCAAACCATTCAAAATGATTTTTTCAGATTCAAATCATTCAAAACAATGCAGATTCAAATCACTCAAAATGATTTTCTGATTCACTGAATGCAAATCTTTGGATGATTTGTGATGATTTCACATATCTGTGTTTTCACCCAAACACAAATCCAACAAAATTGCAAGAAGAGAGGGGAGTGTTTGGTGTTTCTTGTGCTCAAAATTATATTGTCAAAATTTCGTAAGCGCACGGAACACCTTGTAGCATTTTGTCCCAAGAGTATTATAGGGTATCGTATTTCCTCAGGGAAGTGGGATAAAATATATTGGTAAATGAGAATAGATCTTGTACTAATATAGATAATGCCACCGGCTAATATTTAGCAGGTGTTATGTAAAATAGATGTTCAGCAAAAATCAAATGGCTCCGAGGACTGTGGCTCTCATACTAATGACACACCAGAGACTCGATAAATAAGAGTGGCTTAGTAATTGGGATGGACTGTGGCTCTCATACTAATGACACACTAGAGACGCGATAAATAAGAGTGGACTAGTAATTGGGATGACAACAAAACGAGTATAAATTCCCAGTTTTAATCCTATCAATTCACTTAGCATGATCTAGCAATTGCAAACATATTAAAATTTTTAAGTTCACTTTGGAGCTCCAAAGATCCAAAGTGAAATTATTAATTTGAAACTAATCTAATGCATGAAATGATGATTAAATCCATTTTACCAGAATGTTGGTGTATGAAATTATACTTTAGAGACAGCCAATACGAAGCTTGTTGTGCTTGAAGCAAATCGGGATCTAAAAGGGGTCGGAGGCAGCGGCGGCACAGAGACAGAGAGGGCAGCAGGGAGGCGGAGGAGGCGACAGCAGGGGGGCGGAGGAGGCGGATGTGGAGGCAGCAGGGGGGTGGAGGGTCCCAGAGATGGAGACAGAGGGGAGGGGATACGAAGAGGCGAGTTGGGGGAAGGAGCTAGCGGGGGCTAGGTTTGTGGAGCCAAACAAGTCGGGCAACGAGGAAAATCCACAAGTTGGGAAAACCCACAGACTTCCAAACGAAGCAAGGAAAAAACTCGGACAATATTTCTTTTGCGGATCGAATCCCTCGGAATGGGCTGGGATCCAGGTCAGGATATGGGCTCCCAAAGAAGCCTAAATCAACTTAATAAGCCCTGTATTAGACAATTCGGCGAGCTTGTTGGTGTTGCTTTGAGCATAGTACAAAGTTCAACACTTTCATGAACAATTCTGATGTAAAATCCTAGAAATTCTTTGACCTGAACCCACTATCCTAACCGGTTGTAATTTCTAAAAAAGTTGATAGCCGCAATGTAGCCTCCCTCAAAAGAATTGCTTTGACCAACTTGATGAAATAATTTGAAGACGCGAAAATATACTTTTATCCATTAGAAGATGTAGGATAAATTAGTCTGATAATATCAATCCCCTATTCTCTAGATGATCACAGCATTATAATTTGATTCATAGCCGATGCAAGTATGAAACAGTCATCGAGCATCATAGGCAAAAAATACCCAGTTCACTTGATAAGCCACTTCATCAAATGAGCCGACCCATAAATTCCTTGCTAAAATTCTCCCATAACAACCCTAGCTTCCTCAAGGCCAAGGCATTTAAGAGGAATCCCATCCAAAGTCTAATGACAAGGCACTTCACCAAACAATACATATTTCAATGCTTACTCTTCAACTTCTTATCATTGGTGCTGGATCGATCTTTAAGATAGACGATTATTTCCTAACACTAATCGACCTTTTGTATTACAGCCACATTCGCTATATCGATTGGCTTATACCCCGATGCTTATGCACTTTGGGCAAGTGCATTGGCTTCAAAATTTTGGTACTTGGGAATGTGATTGACCTCAAAGGATCTAAATGAGTTGATAATCTCTTGACACACATTTAGTACCCATTTAATATCTATATCTAGATCTGGATCTAAGATGTTATGCTTAGGTGTTAGAGGAGAACAACGGAGAGAGGAGGGAAAGGATGGTGGAGTAGCATGGACCCCTCCTTCCTCTCCAACAGGCTCGCAGGAGAGGAGAGGAAGGGGGCCAAGGGAGACATGGCAAGAGGAAGAGTGAGCATTTGAGGCTGTAGTTGTAAAATAGAGGCGATAGTTCATGTGTACAACCTATATATAGCCTTCTTTGATTCACAGTTGTAGTTATATGCCATTACAAAAATGTCTTTCAACAAAAGTGTCACCACAAAGTTCATATATGGAGATGCCATTATAAAGCGTCGAATCCTACATATATGCTATTAGCGAGGATTTAGCGAATACAACAAAATTGTAATATATGCAATACAAATACACAGTCTGACTTGTGGGTCCCTTGTGTCATCCTCCCATCTTCACCGTCTTTTTCTTCTTCACTCTTAGCTTGTGTTGGCGGCGAGCTCCTCCATGGCGGCGGAAGCGTATATGCCACTACAAAAATGTCTTTCAACAAAAGTGTCACCACAAAGTTCATATATGGAGATGCCATTATAAAGCGTCGAAGCCTACATATATGCTATTAGCGAGGATTTAGTGAATATAACAAAATTGAAATGCAATACAAATACACAGTCTGACTTGTGGGTCCCTTCTGTCATCCTCCCATCTTCACCTTCTTTTTTATTCTTTACTCTTAGCTTGTGTCGGCGGCGAGCTCCTCCATTGTGGGACCACTATCTATTGTACTTTATTTCGATTTCACATATTCCTAAGTTTTAGGTAATGACATATATGTATGTTTGGCTTTTAGTTTAGTTGCCCAGATCCTCGACTGCGGTGCACTGCGCCACCCAAGCCACGTGCGCGGACACCAAAGTCCCCCGTCCCGGAAATGGCGCCTTCACCCGTTGACCCAGTGGAGAGACGGGCTCCGCAGTGGCAATCTCCGGCATATCTGGGTCGTAGGCGCTCGTACGCTGAGAATGCCTTCAATGCTGCTAGCTCTTCCAGCCACCATCTGCACTCCGGCATTACTCCCCCACCTCTCCTGCAGCAGAGCCTTCATGGCGCCTTGGCGACATTACCCTCAGTTGGTATCAATACCTCCACCACCACACGGAATTCCCCCCTATGCCATCCAGGCCCCTTCCGGCCATTGCCCGGCCACGTGCTAGCATCACTGTCTCTTGCGCTTAGCATCGCGTCAACCTTAATGGGTGGTGTCTCCGGTGCTTCGTGGAGACCACTCCACCACTACCTACCGTGACCCCATTAAGTGCTTTGTGTGCCGCCACTTCGGCCACACGACTGCTTCTTGTCGCTAGCGCCCCGCTCCCACCCGTCGCTCCGCCTCTTCCCCCTCCATCCACAGCCATCCACCGCTCTCCTTCCGCTGACGCCCGCACCCGCCGGCATGGCTCCTCCGCACTGCTCCACTATCGCCCCACAGCGGCCACCTTCCACCAGCGTCTCCGTCGAGATCACTCCGGCTATGCGCTTGGATGCCAGCGAACTCTACCGCAATGGCGTCGTCGTCTCCATCCATGGCGGCCCGCACCCTGACCCCAATTGGGTCACGCAAGAGCTTAGCGCGCGCATGGACATCCCTCGTTTTGACATCATCGTCACCCCTTTGGCTCATCTGCACTTCCTGGCATGCTTCACCTTGCCACAGCAGGCGAGGCTTGCAGCGTGCAACTCCTCCGTGCCCACGACCTGCATTTCGCCCTAGAAGTCCATTCCCAATGACATCCACGCTGATGGGGGACCCACCGTCGTGCGCTTCCACGTCCGCGTCTTCATCAAAGGGCTGCCCCTGCCTGCGTGGTCCACCGAAGTCGTCGACCGTGTCTTTCGTGGGGTGGGACGGCTGGATGTTGTCGAGGAGTGCACGTGGCGCCGCCTCGACATCACCTCCTTCAAGGCTTGGGTATGGACCTGGGACCCAGCCTGTATTTCTCTTGAGGCAGAGCTTGAACTCATCGTGTCGTCCCCTACATGGTGCCGCGAAACGGCAACGGCCATGGCCCTGCTAGCCTCCCCGACGCGCCTAGGCCATGGCCACCCCAGGCTTCGGTGCATCACCTCCTCATTCCATGTTGACCTCGTCGAAGACTACAAGGCCCTGTTGGCGCGTGTTGGGGGCAGCGCTCCGGCGACTGAGCCACACCTAACACTTGACTTACCCCAACACAGTTCCACCACTAGTGCTGCCGACGTGGCCTATCTCGTGTTGTTTCCTCTTCGTGCCAAGCCAAGGGCCTAGCGATGGCGGCAACGACGACTACGGACCGGCTGATGCTACTGCCCCCCCCCACCACCGCAGGCATGGCAAAGCACCCGCGATCCACGGTGATGCCTCCTCTTCCTCTAGTGGGGATCGGGCTCGCACTAGGCGCTGCCGCGCTAGCATGGCCATGCCGGCTCCAGCTCCATAGTGTTCCCACGCTTGTACCCTTCGCCACGTCGGCACCGAGACTGCCAACGCAATCCACGTACGGCGCTTCCTCCGCTTCCTCCAGTGGGGATCGGGCTTGGACCAGGTCGCCGTTGCGCCAATGCGGTCACGCCGGCTCTAGCTCCATAGTGTTGCCGCGCTTGCGCCCATTGCCTTGTCGGCGCCGAGACTGCCAACGCCCCTGCCCTGACGTGGCTACCGCTCTGCCCACCACGCGCACCCGTTCGCTCCCCCCTCCCCACAAGTGCTCGCAGTCCACGTCATGCCGCAGCCAGGGCGCCGCTTCTTCCAGCTCGCGCACTGGCTCGCCATGCCGCCTTGTCACTGCCGGCGCGTGCCATCTCTCACACTCACGCTCTCTCAATGCCCACACCGTCTCCTCCTTGGCTCCATGGGCACCACTACTGATGGCTCCGGCGCGCCGCCTCTTGCCCATGTCACACCGCCACCCTCCGGCATGTTCGCCAGCGGCTTCCCAGGGGAAACCTCCTCCGCTGGCGAGCTCCCCTACTCCACCACTCCGCTCGGCCAATTTCCCCCAGCTACCGACGTGGCCATCTCTTGCGCTGCAGCTGCTGACGAGGCTACGTTGATAGCTTTCGTTGATGGGGCCACCGCTCCCCCCGCCGATGTGGCGCACAGCGTGCCCCGCTGCCTACACGACCACCCACCTGCAACTGTGTCTGCCACCTCGGGCTCTGTGGATTCAAACTCACCCCGCCCCTCGCCGTTGACCACGCACCCACTTCCCCCCTCGCGGTCTTCTTTTCTCTGTACCCACTCAGCCTGGCTGCGCCACGGGCCACCCCAACCTCGAGTCTAGGCCCGCGCACCGCAGCACCTATGTTTACTGGATCGTGTGGCCTCGCTTCCCCTCAGCCTCGCTTCCCCTCAGTTCAGCCCAACCCTGGGCCTAGGCTTGCGCGTCGCCCCTCCAGCGTCTGATGGGTAGTTCTCACCATGGCTGGTTGGGCCCACGAGCCTAATTCCAGTAGTGGAATCCCACCTTCTCGGCCCAGCAGTGTGGGGGACACCCTCGACTCATTTTGTTCTGCTTTGAGGCAGCCCATCCACACTACGCCTGCTGCTTTCAATCCCATGAACCTTAATTGAGGCAATGCTAACACCACCCACCCCAGCCCAATCCCTCTTGGCTAGGGCCATTATACCTCCTACCACCCCTCTCATCGCTTCCCCCCATCTAGGTGCATCCGCTCTAGGCCTGCCATCCCTTCCCGCCGTAGCTCCCGTTTTGCTTCCGACGGGGCTTCCTTTGCTACCAGCGGGTCCTCTCCTGTTCCTCCCATTTGCAAGGCATAGGGTCTCCTCACCTAGAAGCTAGGGATCCCACCTTCGCCCTCGATGAATGACATCACCACCCAGCTCCAAACACTGTTCTCCTCCGGCTCGCTGGATGACAGCTTCCTAGTTGCTGTTGCTGACATCTACGGCCTCGCCCGCCCTGCTTTGGATCTTTTTATCTCTCTGGTGCTCGACTCTCTCAATGATTAATGCTCCACGAAGCCACTCCCACATGTGCGTGGGCTTGTATCCCCCCGCCACATGCGCATGGCCGCAGTGTTTCAACCACCTGTCTATGGTCGGGTTTCGGCCCTTGTCGCCACCTGCGTGTGGTCGTTTCCTTTAGTGTTCCAACCACCTACGTGTGGTGTGTCAGACTTCAGCCCACTTGAACCACCTGTGAGCGGTGCATCCTTGGATAGTCCACCCCTGTGTGGATGTCGGTTTACCCAGCTAGCGGAACCACCTGTGTGTGGTGTCCTACGGCACCTCGTGTCCTTTTGCACCCTTCTGGTGCTTGGATTCAGTGCACATCTTAGTTTCCCTAAATGAAGATCCTCAGCTGGAATATTCGTAACCTCAAACTCCGCCGCCAAGCGTGACGTGGTCGCTTCCCAAGTTCGTGACTACCGGCCTGCCATCCTAGCAATACAAGAATCCAATCTCTCCGCCCCTACCACCAAACGCTCATGGAGGTCTGTGGCCATAGACTTAGGGGCTGCCTCCAACTTCCCGCTAATGGCACCAGGGAAGGAATCCTTCTTTTTTGGGATGACTAATCGCTCCAACTGTTCAACCCCCTCGTTCTCCAGTACTCCATCTTCGCTCGGGTGACCCGTGTTGATGGACTATCTGGCTGGGCCATCACTACTGTCTATGCCCTCCCCAGTGATGCCGAAAAAGAGGACTTCCACCAGGAACTCGAGTTTGTCCGCAACTCCTTTGCCTGTCCTTGGCTCATCCTAGGGGACTTCAACCTAATCTATAAAGCCGCCGACAAGAACAATCTCAACCTTAACCAACGTCTTATGAATTGGTTCCGAATGATGCTCGACAACTAGCTCCTAAAAGAAATTCATCTCTCTGGTCACCGTTTCACCTGGAGCAACGAGCAGGCCAACCCAACCCCTAGTCAGGCTCGACAGATCCTTTTGCTACCCTGACTGGGAACTGCTCTTCCCATCCTGCTCGCTGCTACCGGTCTCCTCCACTGCCTTTGACCGCTGCCCCTTCTTGCTCACTGCAGAGTGGACTCATAGGCCTCCCAAACATTTCCGCTTTGAATCCTTCTAGACCAGGATGCCTAGCTTCATGGAGGTCATGCAGCAAGCCTGGAACGATGACGACCCCGCGTTGCCAAGACACCCCCTCTCTATTTCAAGGCTAAGCTCAGTCGCACCGCCTCCGCCCTCCGCACCTGGAGCTGGCAATTGCTTGAGAGGTCATCTGGCTTTTCGACGTGGCGATGGAGTCTCGGTCGTTGTCCCAAGATGAACTTTAGCTCAGACACTCTCTCAAAATCCGCATCCTAGGCTTGAGCATGATCGTCAAAATGATGTGGAAGCAGGTCCGTTGTCTGAACTAGCTCAGGCTGGGAGACGCCAACACTCGCTATTTCCACTTGCGGGCCAACGGCAAGCGCCGAAAAAACCATATCCACTCCCTCCAAAGCCCCTCGGGGATACACACTAAGTTCGCCGACAAGGCCGACATCCTATTTCAACATTTCAGCTCCGTGTTCGGGGACAACGTCACTCGCAATTACCCCAACCCTAACAAATCATTCAATTGGGACTTTTTGGGCCTGCCATCTCCGGACCCCTTGTCCCTCGAGGCCCTCCTATCGCTTGACGAGCTCAAGCAAGTCGTCTCATCGCTAACACCCGAATAGGCCCCCGGCCCAGATGGCTTCCCCTGGGACTTCTACAAAACCGGCTGGCAAGCCATCTCATGTGATCTACTCACGGCGTTGTAGTGCCTGTTCAACCTCGACGCCCTCGAATTAGAATCACTCAGCTACGTTCACATCGTCCTATTTCTCAAGAAAGAGAACCAGCATTTGCATCAAACTACCGCCCCATCAGCCTCATCCATAGCCTAGGGAAGCTCAACACGAAAATCCTCGCTTTGAGGCTGGCCCTCAACATGGATGAACTTATCTCACCCTGCTAGAGCGCCTTCATCAAAAAGCGACACATCCAGGAAAACTTCCTCCTCGTCCAGAGTTGCGCCAAATCTCTCCACCGATCCCGATTCTCCTGCGCTTTTCCTCAAGCTGTATCTTGCAATGGCCTTCGACTCGGTCTCATTGCCATACCTCCTGGACAACCTTCGGGCTTGTGGCTTTGGCCCACGTTGGCGGAACTGGATTTCACTCTCACTCGCCACCTCCTCCTCGCGGGTGCTCCTGAATGGCTATCCCATGAGCACTATCCACCACACTAGGGGGCTTCATCAGGGCAACTCTTTCTCTCTACTGCTTTTTGACCTCGCCATCGAACCACCGGTCGCACTGCTCAAACGAGCATCCGAGGAGGGAGCCTTGCAACCAATCCGGGGTCTGCATGAAAGCTGCAGGATTTCTCTATTCGCTGACAATGACTCCATCTTTGCGACTCCAACAAAGGATGAGCTATCAGGCGTAGCCCTAATCCTTAGGGTTTTCGGTTGTCTCAGGGGCCTCCAAACCAACTTCTCCAAATCCCAAGTGATCCCGATAAGTTGCGACGACTTCGACCTGGACTCCATTCTCCAAGACTTGCTAGCCTCTGAGGCATCCTTCCCCATTAAATATCTGGGCATCCATCTCTCGATCAAGCAGTTGAGGCTTGTTCATTTCCAGCCACTCATCGACAAAATTGGGTCCAGGCTGGCAGGTTGGTGTGGCCCGCTCCTTTCCACGGGGGGAGGCTGACGCTACTCAAGGCGGTACTTACATCCCTGCCTACCAACATTCTCTCCGTCATTAACCCTCCGACCACGATCATCAAGAAGATTGACCAACTTAGGAAGGCTTGGCTCTGGAGTGACTCTTTTTCCCTTGGTAACCCCCTAGGGTAAACTGGGCCACTGTATTCTCGCCCTCGCATCTCGGTGGGCTTGGGGTGCTTGACCTTTCCTAGTTTGGGCGAGCACTTCGGCTTTGCTGGCTCTTGCTGAGCAAACAGTCGCCTTCTAGATCTTGGGTCGGCTCTCTGGAGCCCCATTGTGGCCGATGTTGCGCTTCTCCGCTCTGGCTGCTCGGTGGAGCTTCGGGGTGGTGCCTCACATTCCTTTTGGGAGGACTGCTGGTGCGGGCGTGTCCCCTGCGAGATTGTGCCTCGCCTATTCGAGGCATCCTCCAGGAAAAGCAGACTGGTCAAGGACGCCCTGCACAGCTGGCTCATTGATCTGAAGCGCAACACGACACTGTCACTTGTGCATGAGTTGATCCAGTTTGCTGACCAATCTTAATCAATTAATGTTCGCACCTCATGAGCCGGACCAGGTCACTTGGCGCTTCTCTGCAGACGACACCTTCTCGGTTAAATCATCCTACAGATTGCAATTTATCGGTCGATGCCCTACGCTCTCCCTCCACAGAGCTTGGAAAATCTGGGTGTCATCCAAATGTAAGTTCTTCGTATAGCTACTTTTGTGCAAGAGAATCTGAATGGTTGACGCCTTGATGCGCCGCCACCTTCTAAAAAACTACTTCTGCCCCCTCTGCGAGCAAAACCTGGAAACAGCGGAACATCTATTCTTGGACTATGAGTTTAGCTCCTTCATTTGGTAGCGGCTGGCGTCGTCCCTTGACTTTCCTTTCCTTGACCCATCAGGCTATCAACCTCGTTCTTACCTGACAAGGTGGTGGGAAGGCGATGTGGCCAAGGAAGAAACCCCAAAACAAACCATATCCATCATCGTGGGAACTTTATGCTATATTTGGATGGAGCGCAACAACTGCATATTCCGCGCTAAGGAGTGCACCCGCGAGATCTTACTGCAACACCTTCTTGACGAGCTGTGACTGTGGGCTCTCGGGGGAGGGCTCAATTGGTTGGAGAGAATTGAGAGGAGGGAATGAGAATTGAAAGATATGTGTTATAAAGTGCATTGATTGTTCAGAAGAAATTGAGACAGGGAATGAAAATTTGCCACTTAAAATGAGGAAACTCAATTCCCTAGGGAGAGGTAGTGAATTCAATTTCCACCCATTTACCATTCCCATTCCATTCTCATTCCTTTTTTTTTTTGCCAATCACACCGTACTTGATCAATACTACATCCGTCCCAAAATAAGTGTCCGTTAAGGTTGTTTTGGAGAAACTAAGAATAAGTGTATGTAGGTGGAAATTTATAGTATTTATAGTGGTGGGACGAGAATATAGGTGTATTTTATAGTGGTGGGAGGAGAATATAGAGATACTTTATAGTGGAGGGAGGGGAATCTAGGGTACTGTGAGCTAGAAGAGCACTTATTTGGGGACAAATTTGAATCCTAGAAGAGCATTTATTTTGGGACGGAGGGAGTAGATGACAGTTTTTTATTTTTGTCAAAAAAATATACATAAATATGTTATGACACCTTATAACAATTTATCTTTGTAATGCCATTTCGTGTAAACCCGATTTATAATCCCATACGTGCAATCTTTCCTTAAAAAAATAGAACTACAATTTGAGCAAGCCAGGAGCAGGCGAGCAGCCATCTCCCAGACCTCCACACCATCTAGCTTCCCAAATCCCAACCCTACTGCCCTGGGGTTCGCGAGATCCCCAAAATGGATCCGAACCCTAGATTCCTCCTCCTCCTCCTTCTCTTCCCCCTCGCGTTCGCCGCGGCCGTGGTGAGAGCATGACAAAGATTCGGCATCTTTGAGCAGAAAATCTCGTTGAATTCAGCTGTTTCTTGAAAAGAAAATTGCGTCCAAAGATTGTTAAAAGATTTTGGTTTTCCTTAGGCTGGAGCCGCGGACAATGAATCGGCGGAGTCCGGGATCTCGCTGGGGCGCCGCGCCGGGGTGAGGAATCTGGCTCGGTTTGCGCGAATTTGTTTGCTCGAAGGTGTTATTTTGGTACCAAAGTTGCGGTCTTTGATGGATGCTGGTACTATTGGCAGGGCTTCCTGCATGGCTTGAAGAAGGACGCGGTGGTGGCCGGAGACCATGGTGTGGACCTCGACGAGGTCGGCCCTGGCCTGTTCGACGCGCTCTTCGCGAGCCTGTCCATGATCTTAGTCAGTGAGGTATATTGATTAGCTTGGAACTACCGGTTTTGGGTTTGGAAATGGCTTCGGTGTAGCAGCGGCCATAGGCTGTTCATGTGTTTTGCCATTGTGCATTGAGCTTTGGATATGTGGCCGTATCATGATCTTGCTGGTGAAGCACGGGCTCAGCACTTGTGGATTTGCTTACGCCGAAGCAAGGCCTGCTTTGGCCGCAATGCAGTTTCCATGAGGGAGGAACTGATGCTTGAATTGTCTTATTTTCCATGGTGTAGATTGGGGACGAGACTTTTATCATCGCAGCACTAATGGCGATGCGGCACCCCAAGTCAATTGTGCTTTCTGGTGCACTGTCAGCACTCTATGTGATGACGGTGAGCTCCTGGAGATTGTTGTATGTCCTTCAAATTCAAATTGCTTATATTTTGCACTATGGGAATTCAGCTATTGAAAACATCATGCAACAACACAAGGGGCATAGTGAATTCTATGATTCTACTGGTATCATAATTTGTTAGATCAACATGTTTGTCTTCCCCCTTAGTACATATCGATTCAGAAATGAATTATATGACATTACATATTGTTTAATTTTTGCAGTCTTCACTGCCCATACTTCTGATATGTGTTATGTTCATAATCCGTAGAATTGTAGTGATGATATTTGAGTGCAGTTTTCCTTATGAACGCTAGCTGTTTAGATGTTGTAACCTAGCAGATGTTACAAAGGGTTGTGTGTGTTTCTGATACAGGTACTGTCAACTGGACTGGGTAGAATAGTGCCCAACTTGATATCAAGGAAGCACACTAATAGTGCTGCGACAGGTACTTCCTTTTAAATATGTCCTGAAATTCTGACATCTGTTTTAGAAGTATCCTAGTTGTGCATGTTACATAACTTCTGTTGCAATGCTGACTGTTTTGCAATCACCTTTTCTGATTATAAAGAAGTTTACATATTAGGGTCTTATATTTATGGTTTTAATCATATGTATGGCAGTGTTCTATGAGACTATGACATCCACAGAAATTTGGAATGTAGCCTTGCTTTACACTGCAGTGCACTCAAATTATAGATTCATCTCATTTTTTACAGTTGCTGCTCAGATATATATACATAATGCACACTAAGGATAGTTTTCATATGACATAATTTATCACATATTCACATTGATATTTTTCTTTCATTGTTCATAATCTCTTTACTCCTTTGTTTTTCTGCTAGTTTTATACTTGTTTTTTGGACTACGGTTGCTGTACATTGCATGGAAGTCTGACCCGAAGGGATCTCAGAAGAAAGAAATGGAAGAAGTATGTTCTTCCTTTTATATTTCCTTTGCTTGATTTCCTGACCTCTTTCTAACCATGGTATTCTAGGCAGAACTGCTATGAGCTTATTTGCCATTTTGGTGTCTGTTCCTACTTTATAGTCTGTAATGCACTAGCTGTAGATTCTACTTTTGTTTACCTTTTAAAACCTTGAGTTAGGGGTTGTTCTATTTGGCTCATCTTTTTTGCTTATAACCAAAGGATTACAATGGCACTGCCGATTGACTCATACACGAACTCCTTCAAAACTGGCAATATGATATGCTTAAATGCCTAATAGTAATACAAGCGTTCACATGAACTGAACTTTTTTAGATAATGTTGAACTGGTAATGAAATTTCTTGAAAACAAATGCGCATGAAAAAGAGTTCTGTTTAATTGCACAATTGCATAGGTGTATGGTTTATTAGGGCATCACCAATGGGAGCCTAACTTAGGCCAGCCTAGTACTGTAGCAAATAAAATAGAATAGAGGGAAATGTAGATGAATAGTTAAAAGGAGGCTTAATAGTGCTTGGGTCAGTCTAAATTAGGCCTCCATTAGAATGCAGATTGAGTAAAATATATGACTTGAAAAGGACTGCAAATCTTTTGGTATCTTGAGTAATGATGTACTTGTCAAAGCAGGTCGAAGAGAAGCTTGAGTCAGGACAAGGAAAATCAACCATTCGCCGGTTCTTTGCAAGATTTTGTACACCGATCTTTTTGGAGGTAAGATTTGTTGTTATGAAAAAATATCAAATTATTCTCTCTGGGTATGTAATAGCAACTCTGTCAGTACTTGTGTTGTATTATCATTAGTGTTTTCACTATTACTTTTAATATCTTTCTGCATTATCCTTTATTCCTATTTGGCTGTTCCTTTTCCAAAGTAGATGCCTATTACACCTTTTGATATTTCCTGTTATGTATGTTTTGAATATTGATTTTTCTTTTGTTGATTTATCGATGAGATGTGGCTCATGAGACACTCCTTGAAGTCTTCTTTGTTCTGGTTGCAGTCTTTCATCTTAACTTTTTTAGCTGAATGGGGTGACCGAAGCCAAATAGCAACGATTGCGGTAGGTTACTACTACATTAGCACTAAACTTTTCTCTTTGCAGTGTAATATGCTTATATTATCATAGAAGTACCCAATTTCGTTTTGTTGATATATCTAGCTTTCCTGTTTTATTGATCATCATGTCATATATTCTTTTTGAGCAAACATCATGTCATATATTAAAAAAATCTTCCTCTGCTGTTGTCATGTAGCTTGCAACCCACAAGAATGCAATTGGAGTAGCAGTTGGAGCGTCATTGGGTCACACGGTCTGCACCTCTCTAGCAGTTGTGGGAGGGAGCATGTTGGCATCCAAGATTTCACAACGGACAGTTGCAACAATCGGAGGTGTTCTCTTCCTTGGATTTTCTGTGTCGTCATACTTCTACCCTCCGTTATGATAAAAGGCACTTAGCAGCTTCTCCCCTGGGATAACAGCCTTCGACTGTCTCACTTGTTAAACAAGCAAGTAAACAAAATCAATTCTTTGAGCACCTCTATAGCTACGACTTACGATTCATGTACAGTCCAGTCCTTGCAGAATGAAATGGTCCTCAGCCGTGCTGTTTTGCCTCCATCTAAATGTAGAAGCTGCCCCGGTCAAAGCATTGCTGTTCTTTGCTTAATTGTACCCGAAATGCCTTTAACTTATATATGCTGTGAAGTTCACAGTTCTTCAATTAAAAAAATATTGTTTTGATACAATTACTCCCACTTATAATCGTATTTTTGCAATCAGATGTAGTAACAAATTCTTTTTTTTTTCCTTCTTGAGGAAGCGATTTAGTGACAAATTCAAAAGGAGTTCAAACAATCAATGTACTGTTTGGAACTTTAGTTGGGCCTGGTATTTGCAGCGGCTCTCGCTGTGGGCGTTACCAGTAATATAGTACCAGAGGGCATTTTTGTTTGGATGTCACAGAATCTGATGTCCATTGAATGCGAAATTTGTCTTGGGAGTTATGGTCACCGCAAGCTCACGCATATTTGTACCGGAGTGGTGGTCACGGTGGTCCCCATATTTGTGAGGTTATACTCCTTGTAATAAAGTCCATATAGGATGGGTTTCTTGGCGATTAACATCATGCACACCAACCAAGTGGTATGATCTTGTGATGTTGCAAAGCTCGACTTTCCATGGGACAAGCACCAATTTTCTTTGATAATTTTTTTAAAATGCTAAAAGATTCAATATTTTAGTTATTCGAGTCTCTTTTTAGTGCTTGCAATGGATACATGGAAAAATCATTTGTGTTGGTTCGTACCAAAAAAACCATAATATTATAACTTTAACCAGTTTTGTAAAGAAATTGCATACTAATCGATGTTCAAAGCTCATTTTAGAGGTGTCTATGTCTAGCTTGTCATTTTGTACATTTTGACCTACAATTTTTCGTACTTATCTTCTTATTTGCTTATCTTCATTTAAAATATAATAATTTGATTTTTTTTATTCATGTTTTTTCTAACTTGAAGACCCAACTCATTGGTACATTGATAATTACTCAGGAATTCTTAGTAAAACGAGCTAGACAACGAAGACCCAACTCTTCAGGCAACCTCGAGAAACTCTCGAAGTTAGAAAATAAGTTAAATAAGTAGATAAATCAAATAACATGAATAGAGAGAACAGGCCATTAATGTTCTTGCTTGTGATTAGGAAGTAGGAACTAGTAAATCGATGTGACCACACCGTGTCAAGGGGATCTCAATACAAATCGACAAGGTACAAACTCACGCAACGAACTATTTCCTTGCTACCTGACAGCATATCCGGTGACATCCCCTTGCATACTGTACATATAAGTGGCAAGTAGAAATCAGCAATTGTAGAGATGAGCTGAAGCTGTGAAGATATTTTGAGTTTCTCATTACTTGATTCACCATCATAAACCAACATTTGTGGCCATGACAGCTAGGAAAACATTCCTATACAGTTTACAAGTGATCACTTAAACTGATCACTGTCAACAGTATATGGTTAACTTGGATGCGAAGGCAACCAAGTAATAATTCCTGGCTAATTATCTCTCAGAAAACTTAGAATACTGCCCTCTTGGCCTCTTCTCGTAGTTAGCGAGGCACCTAAACTAATGAAGAAAAATAGGTGGATTAACCCGAAAGGAAGGACGAACCTTTGGAATTAAAACTAAAACTAGCTCATTTTGGGGACACAAAAACATCAAGCACGTTTCAATTCCATTGTGATTTGTGATGAACTCTTGGGACTTGATTTACCATATCTTTGTTTTACTAATCAGTTACTTGGAGTGTGTTTAATTTTCAATTCCTTGTTATATCATAGATCAGCAAAATGTTTGGATTAGTAATAAAAGGTAGTTTCCTGACATATATACTTATAAAATGATACATCCAATTATTTTTTACAAGAATATATCACCGGGTCATGTTTCTTATAATATGAAAATATGTAAGTAGTTACATGGTCAAATAAATAAAACACATAAAAAATAATGACATCTATAACAAATATAATACTTAAACATCATATCATTGCTAATCACAAGATTTTAAGAGTGTATACAACGATACATGACATCCGTTTCGGTGTGTGATTTATGTTGAGGTGGAGAGAGAAAAGAGGGATATTGTCTCAAGTAGAAACAACTCTATCACGAAAATCAAAGGATTTATAGGTATAATCAATGTGTAGTTTGGTTAAGGGCATTTTCAGTGGTAGAAGCAGCTTGCTTGCCATAACATTGTCCATATCAACATAAAAAGATTTTCCCTCCAGCGTCAAGAGCACAAACTCCAACCATGTGGGGCTTGTGCCATAGTTTTTTAATGACCTCCTTCCTCCCTCGCTCTCTCAGTCACATGCTCACCTCGCCGCCTGAATCTTCCCGGAGCTGTTTCATCAGGCGCAACGCTGTTAATTGACACTTCATGGAATGCTAGTGCTAAACTGTGCCCAAATCTTCACGGAGCTGTTGCATCAGACGTGACACTGTTGATCGATACTTCACGGAACGCTAGTGCTAAACTTTTCAGCACTTTCTCACATCTAGCTTAGCGAAAAATCGTATGTAGAAAACATATACCCAACCGAGTCATTCTCATTAGAGATATCCTAAAGAAACAACTGTCTACACATCTATTTGAGTGGCTCTTCCTGTGAAAGGACGTGTGTGCATCGGAATGCATGCTCGCGCAGACCAGAGATGTGCCAATCCTCATGTGACAGGTGCTAATCCGGACTCTGCTATGTAGGGGTGGGCATAAAAATCCCGATACCGAATTACCGTACCGTGCCGAACCGAAAATACCGAAAATTATGGTATTTTCGGTACGCGGTATTTGTGCTGGTATCTGGTTTTGGAAACTTCAGTATTATGGTATCGGTACGGTATTTGATCCTGGAATACCAAAATACCATATATACCGTGTTATACTGTTGTGTGTGAGCACTGAGCAGGCCTCAGCCCATGAGCAGGCCGCTGGCCGCAGCCCATGAGCCGGCCCCAGCAGGCCAGCAAGTGCGACCGGCGCTATTTTTGTCTAAATTTCAATCCGACACATAATTTTGCATAAACGAATAAAAATAAATATAAAAAAATTAAAAATTCGTGACCTAGCCGCCACTCGCACCTGCCGACGCGCACCCACCTGATGCCCCGAGCTCCGGACCGAGCCGCCACCTTGACCAGCGTCCCCCGTCGGCGCGGCGTCCCTCGGTTGCTTCGCCCGGCGCGGCCTCCCCCCGCGACCGGCGTCCGCGCGACCTCCCCCAGCGCGGTGGCTTCCCCCGACGACCGGCGTCCGCGCGGCCTCCCCCAGCGTGGCGGCGTCCCATGGCGTGGCGGCTTCTCTCGGCGACCGACGTCTCAAGGCGTGGCCTTCCCTAGCGCAGCATCCCCCAAGGCCCCGGCGACCGGCGGCCTTCCCTAGCGCGGCGTCCTCTCCGCGTGGATCTGCACTGTATACAGGTAACCACTTGTTTGTTTGCTCGGTCTACCGAAAATACCGAAATACCATAACGAATTAATTCGGTATTTTTGGTATCGGTAGCTATTTTTCTAGTCATAATTTCGGCATCAATTTTCTGAATACCGAACTTTTTGAATACCGATAATACCGAACCAAATATACCGATAATACCGAACGCCCACCCCTGCTGCTATGCACCGAGCAGGCTTGCGAGGAAGGCAAGGCCACCACCCCGTGAGGCAATTATAACCGACTCATGTATGCAGCTACCTCACCTTTCCTTCCCATCCATATAACCACCATAACCACCTCCATTCTTCGACTGCCTTCCCTTGCACTCCACACTTCTCGCTCTCTCTCTCTACATAACACTGCGAGCGACCAAACTGAAGCACTCTCACAGCCAGTGCTCTTCCCCTCCTTCATCTGCAAAGGATGACACCAACAGTCAGCGAGAAAGAGCCCAAGGAGCTGGAAGCACAAGCTGCCACAGAAGTCCATATTGCTCCAACTCCAAGTAATTGCAATCTTCTTCTTGTATATGGATCACTTCTTATCGTCATGGTTTTCATGCACAAATCTGCATAGGAAACAAGATTTCTTAAAAAATGTTGCAACTAGGTCGAGGCTAGACATAGCTAAACAAATGTTGAAAAATGTTGGAACATTCTGTTTACTGAATATTCATTTCAATAAATGTCTATTTTTATAAAAATTATATTTTGACACATAGGTGTGACACGAGATGATGAAACGGCCATGGAAAAGACAAAAAGCGGCACCGCCGACCATGAGAACCAGGCAGTGAGGCGGGACCTCCTCGCTGGGATCCGAAAGCTCATCAAGAGCTTCAAAAGCCTATCCCATATCTTCGAAATATACAAAGAGGAGGAGGACGACGAGGAAGGGGACATGGACATGAACATGAACATGAACATGAACATAGAGATCGGGTTCCCCACGGACGTGCAGCACGTGGCCCACATCGGCCTGGACGGGTCGAGCAATGTGTCTAGCCTGAGGGGGCTAGAGGGGGCCAGGGAGCTGCTCTCCCTCTCCAACCTCACCATGGAGCAGTTTGAGCTCGCCGTCGCCTCGCTGGCTGCTCACAAAGGAGCAGGACGTGCCAGCGGCGCGTAGAGAAGTCAGCCCTTCCTAATTATTGAAATTAGCATCCCCCCCCCCAACCCACACACACACAGATATAATATAGCGTCTGTGAGCATCCATGGATTTTGTCATGTAATTTTGTTTTGTCTTTGTTTTTCCTCTTTTTTTTTGTTTCTTTTCCTCTTCTCTGTTTGTATTATGTTGCTCCATGCCTGCTTTAAAATGGTGTTCCGAAGAGAATTTTGCTTGCTTGCTACGGTTTGCTTTTGATCTGTCTGTCGCATTGCTGGCATTTGCTCTGGATAATTTGATTGCTGAGAAAAACTTGGTGAAAACGGTTAATCCTGTTGATAAATAACTATTTCGACTCTTTTTTCAGCGAAGGAATAACTTAACTAATTCATTAAATGTTTTACACAGACAATCAATGTCAAGTGAGTAAACCACAGTGCTCTGAAAAAGCATGTACATTGAGCTTCCTCCTACAGAATCCAGGCGATCAACATATAAGAAAAACAAAAGGAAAAGGCAAACAAGTCCAAGGATTCTAAGACTCTAAGTAATGTTTATGATAAATATAAGGAAAAAGTCTATACTTCAATCTGAACTATGATCCTTTGTCTGAATACCCCACTTAACTACGAAACCAGGTATGCCACCCCACAAAACCATAAAAAGGTGCAAATAACACCCCACAATGGTTTTTATAGTGGTTTTTTCACATGCCGTGTGACGTGGCAGTCCAAATAGCATATAAAGAACATGTGGGACCGACTTGTCAACCTCTCTCCCTACACTCATCTTCCTCTCACAGTCTCACCTCCTCTCTCTCTCTGCCCCTTTTCTTCCTCTTTTGCCACGTCCTCTCACCCCGCACCACCGTCTCATCCCTTTACACCGGGCCCCCCTCCCCTCACGGGTGCCACCACCTCCCCTGCCTCCACTCACGCCGCCGCCGCCGTCTCCCCTCACGCCGACGCCGCCACCACCTCCCCTGCATTCACTCACGCTGCAGTGCTTGATTTGGTGGCGGCGCCGCTTGATTTGAGGAAGGGAAGATCGATGGGGGGGGTGGTGGCCATCTTGCTGCAGGGGAAGGGGCTCGCTGAGAGCATCTCGCCGGCGGTGGCCATGCTGTCACGCCTCACGGGGCTCTACCTCCACTACAACGACCTTGGCGGCTCCATCCCCCGTGAGCTCCCGGACCTCACTGAGCGAGTTCCTGGATGGATGGGCTTGGAGCTTTACATTTTGAATGCCAAAGACATTCACTTTTTTGGTTTGTACATTTATTTATGTTCCTGAAATTGTTGTTTGTTGACCTAAATTTATATTCTTGATGTCTGCATTTGATGGCATTTTGAGTATGGGCATGTACTGAACAAATTTGTGATCTTGACACAAAAAAGAAGTTCGGATTCTAATCAACTATCTGGGTTTCTATGTTTGATTTGCTTCCTCACTGATGTCGAAGATGAAGGCGGTGCCGCCGTGGCCTTGAGGCCGTGGAGGAAGAAAGGGGTGGTGGTGACACTGCAAGTGTTGAAGTGGACGACGACGACGGGGAGGGGTGGCATGGGGAGGGGGTGGCAGGGATGGCGTGGGGAGGGCTGGGGAGGACCTTGCAAGAGAGGAGAGGAGGGGAATCGAGGTGGAAAGGAGAGAGAAGATGAGATGAAGGAGGAGAGAGGAGACAATATATTTATTTTAATTTTATTTTTCTGATGTAATTGCCACTTCACCCGCCACGTGGACAAAACCACCCTCAAAACCATTGTGGGGTGTTATTTGCACCTTTTTTGTGGTTTTAAGGCGCGGAATACCTGTTTTATAGTTTATGGGGTATGTAGACGAAGGGTTATAGTTCAGAGTGTAATATAGACTTTTTCCTAAATATAAATTGCATGAATAATCAATGAACAACACCCTGACTTGAAGCAGGCAAGAGCTCTGCCTCATTTCTTCGATAGAAATGGATAAATGATAAGAGTACATTGTACATGTAAGTCACTTGAGTCACTTATGCGTAAAAACAGCTAAAGCAATAGTTTCATTTTTTTTCTCACACGTGAGTCGCGCACACTTATACCATGCGTAAAATTTGTACATGATTTATGTGGCAGGAATTTGTAGCATCAGTACAAGCTGGATTAGTTTCATTTGTCAATCGTCCAATCCACAAAGGCCCTCGACATGATATCGATTACAAATTAAACAAAGTAGATATGTTTATCAATTGGAAGTACCATTTTGCCCACTATTTTTTTTCCCAAAGTGATTGGGTTTAATCATAAATCAGATATCGGTTGCAGGGAAACACAACTTAAAAGACAGGGGGAACATCACGTATCAAGCTAACCTTCTAGGTTGACTGGTGCAGTACATTGGTTGAGCCACTAGTATGAGGTCCCTTCAAATTCTACATATTTGAGAACCTCATGACCCATATCAGTGCAATATAGAACGGTACTCTAATGTGCACTAATATATGACCGGATTACTTCATATATGCAAATGATTTATCATAAATTGCAACCATAGTTAGCCTACAAGGCATAAGTTTACAAGTCTGGCCACTAGGCCAAATAGTTTTGAAACCAAAAAATAACTAGAGTGTGATAAGAGTAGTTGTAGCGACAAATAACCAAAAGAACTCCAATGGCTATGCAACTTGCAATGATTGGAGTGAAACTCTACTCCTCCTGGCCACTTACTCGGGATCTCTTTCTTCATGGGACTCATAGGGGTCCTGCTCATTCCCTCCATATTAAAGAGTTAGTGTGTGAGAGAAAAGTAGACAATCAAAACACACTTGTGAGTTAACACCGAACCTAATGTAAATAGTGATTGAGGTTCAAAAAAAAGATTTGATTGTTTTGTTTGCAGAAAGCCAAATCAATACCTATGACTTAGCATTTACCAAAATTTGGTAGAAATTCAGGGTTTTGAGATACCAACTTTGAGTAAAATAAACAATCCAATTCAAGCTTTACCACAAACTTCCACACACTCACCATCTTATTTGAAGCGACAATACTTGTTGTGGATCCACACCTACACAGCCCTGGGTCAAAGTAGTGCATATCACCCTAACTGGTTGTCGTCCAGAGGTATTGTGTATCACCCTAGCTATTGGTAATGGTGGCGTGACCCATCAACCTCGATGAAAGTACATGAACTCCTTCGCCTCAAGTTGGGTAATGGCCTAGGGGTGTGTGCTGTCAGGACCACGCTTATGGACCCGTACATGTACTACGACGTGATGGTCACTCATTGTATTGGAACCACTCCTAGCAGGATAAAGTGGCAGTGCCCCTTCGCTACCTATGTTACTCCACATTCCACTTCGGCGAGCCCCATCTCCACCCATATATGACCTTCACACTTCTGGGTCCACCCAACCCATCTCCTTTCATCTTCACAATACCAACTCTATGACCAACCAATTCACAATGTCGGACCCCATCCGCATCCATAACAATATCCACAAGTTCAACACTAGCATGTCATGCCATAATCCAAGTTCATAGAGTAATATCTTGTGAATATTGGTTCGCCTTTCTGAGACGTCCATGCCTAAAATCATTAGATGTAGACCTCAACATGTCTACGAAAGTTTTATCGTTGATTATAGAATCTTAACACTTTTATTTGTCAAATCTTTGTTAACCAAGAGATTTGATCGTCAAAACAATCACCACAGGTTAATCAGACATAACAAGGGATAGAAGGATATATCCATGATTAATAACCTGTCATAACATAATTTAAAGAGCTTACAATTTGATAATTTGTATAAAATTATCTCATCAAACTGAGTGGAGATATGTTTAATGAATGTTAACACACCTTAACTTGGTTTTTGGTTCTCCTCCCGTTGGTCCTCGAAGCAACCGTTTGGATCCTCAACAACTATTCAAAAGATTTACGATAATAAATAACCAAGTGTAATGAGAAATAACGATGTGTGAGATGCAATGGCACACAATACATTGAGACTAATATCAGAACGATTTCTTCACCTAAATCCTACGTACTTGTTAAGAAAGTTCCATGAGCGTCGTAGGGATCAATTAATGCAATGTAATGAATGTAAAACTCTTATATAGGTGCCAAAATAGTAAGAATTAGGGTAATATGGGTTTTTGAGACACATAAATTATAATAACATGCTATCAACATTTAATAGATAGGTTGATAGTTGGTTAATAATTTGATTAAGACTTTTATTTGACTTAACTTTTGTTTGAAGTATTTCCTAAAAATACTATGAAATAATAACAATTTTAATAGGTGATGTTGTTCTTCGATACAAGACATGCTACAATTCAAAATCCTAGTGTTAAAAGAAGTTTAACGAGGCCCTTACTATTATTTAACAAATATGTAATATTAGTGGACATGTTATATTATATTTGCCTAGGTTCAGAATGTTGTTAGTAATTTTCATAAATTACCCTAATTTTTAATAATTTAATTACTATCTCTAATTGAACATTGTTATATAGGAAATCTACTAAAATAGGGCTATAACTATTATGCAGATGTAAATGGTTCTTGAGTGGTGAAGACTCAAAAGGCTTACATCAGGATTCATGTGATTTTGTCATTTTTGTAATCCCTCAGCTGACGTAATGGAAGAAGAGGAATGTGTTGGCTTGCTAGTAATGTCCTCATATGATCTTGTCATTTCCCTAGTCCCTCAACCATGAGATGGTCGAATCACAACGAACTATAAGTAGTATCAAAACTTTAGATCTAAAATCCAGATTACCTTTAAGGTCGCATAGTTGTTGGGCTAGGTCACCCGGTATTTGATTAATTAGATTGTTGGATTTAGTCACAAATCTATGGGAGAACACGTGATGGGGGAGATTGTTGAATTTTGTCCGACATTGATTATCGGTTGTGGGAGGCACAACTTAAAAGATGAGATGTTCATCACCTACTAAGATAGTCTATTGGGTGATGGGAGAGATTGTAGTCTCTCATTGGTTATCATTTATGGAGAATCACAACTAAAAGGAAGGGGCGTCCATCACCTGCCAAGCTAGTCTATCGGGTGATGGAGGAGATTATTAGGTTTAGTCACACAACGGTTATCGGTTGTGGGGTACCACAACTTAAAAGGTGGGTTATCCATCACCTATTAGACTGAGTAAAAAAAATTAATTACAAAAATATAATACAAATATTAGAAACAGGAAATTAGTAAAATATCATGTTTTTGTGCAGCAAGACATGTTCCTAAACTACTAAAATCCATATTTTTTTTGCAGCATGACATGATCATATTGTAGAGCTAAATAAATTGCTGCCATGCATTACAAAATCCTTAATTTATTTATATAAAAATGACAAATAATACGTAAACATAAGTCTAGCAAAACTTCTCCAAGAAAAACAAAATTTTTAGTATAACATGAGAATTACTTCACATTATTTGAATAATAGTTTTCATATTATTTGGTATATTTTGAAATATATCTCCAGACTAGATAGTGTATGGTAATAAAGTACTAAATTTGTATTCGTATAGAATATTATGAGGTTATCCTAAAACTCATTGTTTTTATTATATTGTCTAGTTTAATATGCGCACGATAGCATCCGAACAAGCCTCTCTCCCATCCCATCCTATCCCTAGTCAAACCAGCCCATACTAGTCCTCGACCTCTGTGTATAGCCACCAACGCCCCATTCTCCTAGGACCGTCATGTTGGCGAATAGTCGAGCCCTTTATTTTTCTAATCTTCTCCCATCCGCAGGGGCAAATGGTCTTTTCAATGCCGACTACATTTTGACCATAGAAAAAGGTCAACAATGGTACATGGGGCAATAACAAATGAACCACAATATTTGCAAATAGGGGAGAGCCGCACTTTGCACTCCTAAAAAAGATCATATACCACAGGGTAGCATACTCATTTTAATTTTAATCCCCGGGCTGAAGAATTTGCAAATCTAACCCTTTTGGCCGCGCCACCCCGCCTGGCGCGGCAAATTCATGCTGCCGCGCCAAGCGGGATGGCCCCGCTTGGCGCGGCAGAGGTTGCCACGCTGGCGGCCCCGGCGGGCTACCGATAGAATGACAAGTGGGGCTGTCTTGCCGCGCCATCTCGCTTGGCGTGGCAGCATGTACTTGCCGCGCCATCCTGCTTGGGGCAGCAGCATGAATTTGCCGCGTCGGGCGGGTTGGCGCGGTCAAAAGGGTTAGATTTGAAAAAACTTTTGACCCGAGGTTAAAAATAAAATATCTATTTCAAAAAGGTTAAAAATAAAAATTTTGGCAGCCGCACATTGCACTCCTAAAAAAGATCATATACCACAGGTAGCATACTCATGTAAAGCGCATAATTGTCATTTTTTGCAGCTAGGTGGCATGTCTTATATTTTCAATTAACAGTTAATTGAAATTGACCTCATCACTTCTTATCATCTCTCCTGTGTTAATATAGAATTTTCTTTGACGATCAATCTTAAAACATTCTTTGGAAGGAGCCCGATCAAGAGTGTAAAATTCAGGTTAGAACTCCATTTTTTGTTTAAAAAGAACCTTATATTTCCTAATTATTTAACATACAAAAGGACCGACGTCCTAGATGGGCGCTTAGATCTAAAACATACCTCCATATTATATGACATACTGCCTCCATATTGTATCACCATTCCCCTATGTTATATAGCGTGTAGCGCTTCTGCAATCATAGCCATTGGGTTGTCCACGTCGCCTGCTTATCATCGCCGTACCCCGCTTCGTATCTCCTGTTCGGCCCACGCGACCTTGCTTTACCTAAATTTCGACCTGCGCCTCGACGCCCTGACGTGTCGCTTGCTCTCCGGCACACGTGCTGCTGCCTGCTGCTGTTGGTGGTAATGCAAAAAGGCCCTCCTGCTTTCCATGTTTTGCACGGTTATCCTCTTATTTGTTTTGGTCCTTCGTGCCTTCGTTGTAGATGTGCGCACGTGCAATTCAGTCCTTCGTATTTGCCCCGTGTTACACAGTGGCCCTTTTGCTCTTCATAGATACACCTGCTGTTTGGCCGAATTACCGTACCGTGCCATTCGTGCGCTCCCGTCGATTGCGGCGTGCTTAGCCGCTGCGCCTCACAGTCTAAGCAATTCCATCGGCTTCTCCGTTTCGTTCTTTCATTTGCTCGCTTCTTCCTATTGCTGCTTCTGTTCATTACGCATTGCGTTTTCTATGCATGCCCTATGCCGCGTCGTCCCCAAGCTCGTCGCCGTCGCATTCGCCGCGGCGTCATCCCTGCTCCCGTCTCACCGGCCTCGCGGCGCCGTGCATGCAGACCTCCTGGTTTTCCCCTTCCTGTTTTTATAGCTTTCGCGTGTTGTCCCTACCGTTTTGCGGTTGCTATTTTTATTTTGTTCGCTTCTTCTCGCTCATGTTCTTTGCTGCACGCGCAGCTGCTTTGCCGTGCGTTACAAGAGCTGAGTCCGCGGCTAATCGAGCGCATAGGAGGGCTTATATGTTATCAAATGCTAATGCCCCGCGTCCGTCTCCTTCTTTTCCCTCTGCCGACTTCTGCATGAATGTATGGGCTGATGTTTTGAGCGATTTGCAGGTGCACACACGGCGGTTTGCGGGTTAGCAGCTTCTGTTATAGAAAAAAAACGAAGCACGTAATAATAACAACATACAGCCCAATAAAATGAGCAATCAAATATTACGGGATAACACAAAAACAAGAAATATTATTCACACAAAAAAAACACAGACCTAATCAGGGGCGGATCTAGGGGGTGCCCGGTATGCACGGGCACCCCCTCAAGGCACCCCCTCAATTTTTTAGAAAATTTTAACCCCATATATGCTTATTAGGCCTTATATTAAAAGAAAAAGACTATTTCGTAACATATTCTGGCGTTTTCACTTGAGCAGCCCACTAAAATGACCCAATAACATTCCAACTAGCCACCTGCCCCCTCTCGGCCCATTCGGCCCATCTCAGCAGAATTTGGGGGGAAAATCCCCCGTTCTACCAACCGGCTAACCCTATCTCTCCCGTCGCCGCCTCCACCCCAGTCCGCCGCCTCCACCCCACGGGCCGCCCTGCCACGGCGCCGCCCCCCGTCCAGCCGGCAGCCGGCCACGGTCCGCCCCGCCACGGCGCCGCCCCGGCCTGCTCCGCCTGACCGCCTCGGCGCCGCCCCGCGCCCCCGCCCCGGCCTGCTCCGCCACGGCGCCGCCCCGGCCTGCTCCGCGTCGACGCCGCCCCGGCCCAGCCAGTAAGTGTGCACCCCCCAACTCAAAATCCTGGATCCGCCACTGCATATAGAAGTTATCAAATAATAATTGACTTAAAAATAAGAAATACAACAAAGATGTTAACTTAATTTCTATTTTCTTCTACTTGAGCTTCCCATATTTAATAATGGATTAGCTTAACACAATATGCTCTTTCTTTCTCTTTTTCTCATGGGCCTACAAGATCACCCATCTTTCTATCGATCTCAACATGGAAACATCACTTGGTAGATATTTTGTGATTAACTCAGATTTAAGTATGAAGCTTCAGCAAAGTTGGCATTGGCACCCATCTGGTGTCCTCCAAAGCCATTTTGTACGAACCGTTGTCCTAGCTTGCCAATGCCAATTTGAAGTTTGAGCACGACTACACATTAAAAATTACATAGAGGACCAGAGGGTGATATGATGTAATGCAAGATAGTGTTTTCTTTTAAATTCAGGCTAATCTGATAGCTAAAAAATAGTGAATACAACAATAACTTAGCCAAAAAAAAGAAGATCGAGAGTATTAGCTAGCATAGTTGTCAAAAATATTGCTTGTGCCACAAAATTATGAAAGTGAACCTGTAGCAAGAGCAATTTACATAAGGTACAACAAATGATCTTAATAATGAACTTTCAAAATTATGCCAATAACGTCGCAAAGAAATATCAATGGAATCTTAATTAGAAAGTCATCTACATTTGAAAACAACCAGTTATATAGAACACTTACAGGTCTCATCAACTCTGAAAGGATCGCTATGCCGCCTAGAGGGGGGTGAATAGGCGAATAAAATGAAATTGCGGAATTAATAAAGTCAAACAGTAACCAGTCGGTCGGATGTTCCGATGGGGATCGGATGTTCTGATCTGGGTCGGATGTTCCGACGGCCGTCGGATGTTCCGATCCGGGGTGTTCTGGATTTGTCGAAAACCTGCAGTAAAATCTATTTTCTCGCAAAACCAAGGTTAGATCTATTCAAGAATACTCAGAACAGGCCAACACAAGTAATAAAGACACCAAAACAAGATCAAGACAAAAACACGGTGATTTTTGTTTACCGATGTTCGGATCTTTGAAGGGAGATCCTACTCACCGTTAGGGAAGGCACAAAGCCCGGATCACCAAGACCCTAATCCCCCTTACCAGCGAAGCACAAAGCACTCACCGGCGATCACTAGTTGAATCCTTTTCCTTGCGGAGGTAGATTCGCACCTTCACAAACTCCAGAGGCACGCCACACAAAGATCGGCGACTCACCGGCGACACCTAGCCGTCTAGGAGCCCTTCAAGCCTCCAAGAGTAACAAATGCGATGAAGAAATTAGATCGCTAAGTGCTCAAGAATAAGAACTCTAATTCACGGAGCACTTGGGTTGCCTTGATCTCTCTAGATCTAGATCTCACAAGATGAACAAGAGAGAGAAAGGCTAAGGTTTTTGAGAGAGATGATGAACAGTACGAATTAGGCTCAAATCAGGTTGTAAACAGTGTCAGCAGCCTTTGGAAGGTATTAGAGAAGGTCTTAAATAGGGAATCCCGAAAACTAGCCGTTGTGCAGTAAATCCCGCATCGGATGTTCTGATGGCCCGTCGGATGTTCCGACCCGCGTCGGATGTTCCGATGGAAGTTCCGATGGACCCTTTACTGGATAGCTCTGAAAACTGGCAGGCTGGCTCACCATCGGATGTTCCGACCCACGTCGGATGTTCTGATGACATAGGTTCTGTATGAGGTGTATTTTGGGTAGAAAACTCACACGAACTTCGAGATACCTATTTTGAGCACTTAGGAACCTTTATAAGCTTCTCCATTTCATCCCTCTTTATAGTACGGCATCCCTAGGACTCAATAAATAAAGATTTACAAATAAAAACTAGTCTTGATGCCTTCTTGCAATATATCCAATTTTGAGGGGTACACCAACACATGTAAACATGTACCTCATGGAATTAACCTGTATAACATCTGTGCACAATTCTCCAATAGAAATATTAGCTCTATAATTGTTACTCATTAATCACCAAAATCACTTAGGGCCTAGATGCACTTTCAATCTCCCCCTTTTTGGTGTATTGATGACAACAATTATAGCTCACAAAAACATTTATAAACAAGAATATATGAAAGAGCTCCCCCTGAATTTATGGCAATAATAACAACAAGAGCTCCCCCTATATCCTTGGCACAAATGAATCTAAATGCAATATGACAGGATATATCACACAATTGCAAGAAATTTAAATAGCTAGCAATTCACCATTACATCATCATCACATCAAGTTTAAATAAAGTCTTACAGCCACAGCGTACCACATAAACATTGAGTTTAAAACATAACATAGTTTTGCACACACACTTAGACATTCAAGTTTCAAACATAGGAAACTAAGAGCAGAAATGAGATAATTGATAATTCTCCCCCTTTGGCATCA
>SPJY01004650.1:1187145-1202611 GCA_005191435.1 Raddia distichophylla | reverse complement strand
TTTTTTAAAAATATTTGTTAATGACATAAACAACATAAATAAAGTTACATCATTATTTTAATTTTCGACTTCTCCAAAAATTTCATTACAGCTTCAAACCCACATTTTAATACAACAAACAACAAATTTATAACCACTCATATTTTTTATTATTAACAAAAAACTATATAAAAAACATGTTATATAAATTATTACGACCAAAGTGACCCGCGTATTCACGCGACCAGATTTGTTTTGGTATACAATGTTTATTTCTAACTCATAATCTATCTTTAACATACTATATCAGATTTAAAGTTTATCTTTAATATATTATATCAATTTTAATATTTAATATGAATTTTTAAGATTTCCTTTCAATCATATTATATCATTTTTAATATTTAATCGAATTTTTTAATATTCTGCTTTGAATCTACACCGTTATAATCTGACCCCACAAAATCAACAGCACAAATCTTTTTTCCCCTCTATTTATGTAATAATTTCTTTTATTAATCTTAACCATTATAATTTAGTCCCATCACTAATCAAACAGCTGAAATAAATTAAATGATATAGACCAACATAATAACTTCTTTTTCACCTCTTTTATATATATTAGAAACTGTTATCGTCGTTACAACAATAAAACAACCGTCATTGCAACAATCATTGCCACAACCATATAATACAAAATATATCATTTAAATATCCTAATAAATTATCATATTAAAGTATAAGAACATGGACCGTTCTATCATAACACAATGTCATTTCTCTCAACAAGACCATCATATGTATAGTTGAATATAGCCTTGCCGGAAGGGCAAGTCTTATTTCCAAACATCTTAGAGATTGAATAGATTAAACATACGTTGCCCCAACTGCATATAATCGATCTAAATCTCTGCCGGGTTCTAAATACCAAAAAGTTTAAAATTCAAATTGTCAACTTCAATCGTTTTTTTTTAACTCAAGAAAATAAGCAGTATTAAACATGCTAACACCCACGCGCCACAGGCGCGTTTGCTTGCTAGTATACCATAAAAGAGCTATTCAACTCATGTCCTATCGTTAGCTTGCAAGTACATAGGCAAGTGGAAATGAGTGAAATGATGCATCATTTAGATGAGAATAGCATCCGTTTGGCAAGGGCACGAGTCCTTGGAAGAAGTTGAATTGGAGTGTTGACAAGACAAAACGATTTGTAAATAGAATTGTAGTAGTATGGATCAATCTTGCAGGAATTGCACTATTGTAGATAACTTTTATCAGTGTTGAGAAGTTAATTTAAGTAAATGGATGTATCAGTGTTACCCATCTTTTAAGGAGGGGACTCCCAGGGGAAAAAAACCATGGAGGAAGATCTACAATCCCTTAGGAAAAATGGATAAATAGTACTACCCCAAAACGGAGCATCCCTGGAGGGCACAAACCTTTGGGAAAATAGTAATTCCTGTCGGTATTAATTTTCTTGATGGGAAATCGTCAAGCAAAATCACTCAAGGGATAGCAAGTAGCGAAAATACAATTTAGCTGACGGCAAGCTATCAGAAAATATTGTTATGACGGTATAAACTGTTAGGAAAAATAGTGATCACCCGACGGGTTATTCTCATCAGGAAAATAGTACCTGACAGTTTTGGGCCATGGGAAAGGTAGATTTTCCCAGAGCTGTGGAACCGTCACGATAATCTCAACTGTCAGGAAAAACCTATTCCCTGACGTGGTTGTGACTGCCACAAAAATTATACACCGTTACAAAATGTAATACTTTGACGTTAAGAATCCCTGTCAGCTCATTGTTTTATTCTTCTAACGAGAACCCCATCAATACATACATTTTCCCGTCAAGAACTTTTCGTAAGCTATTCACACACTCGACAATACTGCACACACTGTCATTGTATCAAGCAACACATCAATCAAAAGACATCGTTTTCAAGCGATACATTTCATTTCAATTGCAGCTCATATTCTTGAAGGAGAATATAAGTTCTATATATCACAAAGCAAAGTTAGAACAATCCAATCCAACAAAATATACATACAGAGGATCCAGATTCCAGATCATATTACAAATGTCACAACAATTTCATCCAACGGGTTTCTCAGTTGTGCATTGGGTACACGATACAATAGTAGATACCATCGGTCCATCTTACAAAATGCACTATCCATAGAAAATCTAAACATTAGTTATGCAGATTGATCTTACTAGAGAGCATCATACTAGTTCATCTTACTAGAGAGCATCCAGATCACATTAGTAGATACAAAATAATGCTTTGGTCCATTGGCCAGCAACATCCCAGTTGTCTAGGTTCATCTAAGATTCAACTAATAATGCTTTAATCAAGCTGATGCCAACATTCTTCAAATGGAAGATTAACAAATTTTCTGATAACACTATTGAACCTAGCTGACACATTTGAAAAGCAAAACACAGGCACGCCATACTTAAATGTAGCGATTACACAACCGAGAGAAATCCCAAACATGGCATTAAAAAAAGAGCCCAGGATTGCTCCCTTGTATACACAAACAACACGCTATTTTGGTGGCAAGCTTTAACTTATAGGGCGAAGAAGTCTTGGGCTCGATCATTTGAAGGAAGGGGCTGGATGAGGGGATGCAAGTGCGAAGCAGTTGATGCCCCGATTTGGAGTCGTCAACGAGTTGAGAAGGATTCGATTTTGGCACGGGAGGAAGCAACTGGAGGAGATGCAGGTGCGAATCTTGCCCCAATTTGGAGTCACCAACGTGGGGACGAGGGGAAGCTGCGAAGGCTCCGATTTGGGGGCGGAGTCGTCGGCATGTTGCCGAGGGACAGGGGTCAAAGGGGAAAAGAACTTAGGGATTTTAGGAACCCATCTTGTTTACAAGGGATTTTGGAGTGCACTGAAGGAAGTAGCGAGAAAATTGCCACCCCACCAAGATGCGCGTCATTTTTTGCCACCAACTGCGTGATACCATGGCCAAAGTTACTTGACCTACGGCCTACATTTGCACCCTGACTGTATCATTGCACACGTCAAAAAAAAATTGTATTGTAATTATAAATGCTGGCGGCCGACGTGGGCACGCCAGAGTAAATTATTAACATTGACGTTTAGCATGCCCGTGAGGGATGTTCCGTTTTGGGTAGTGTAGAAGACCACTCAACCAGACTGACCAAAGAAGAGGAGAGACTCGCAAGGCTATGTGCCGGAAGGTATCAAATCTTGAAACAAGGTACCAAACTTATCCTTGGGTATCCTGCACCCATAATGCCATCCGGCTTGGATGAAAACAATTTCCATCATACCCTAACGCATAGAAATAACAGAAACTGGTTATTTGATGATTCTTTTACTAAATATATGGATTGGAAACAAATAATGTAAATAGGAAGTTATAGTGGAGCAGATAAACCAAAAGTAAACATCCACATAAAAAACAGGTAAAATGGATATCTTTTGCTAAATAAATGAATTGGATATACAACAAAGAAAACAGGGGTCACATATGTAGTGTGCGGTAATCAAGCAAAATATAATATTTGTACCAAAAGAAAGATGTAGACAATCTTCAACAATAGCATCACATATCTTCTCAAGTGGATGTTGGTACACATAGATCAGCGGAATGGGATAGCACTACTACAATCATACACATCAAATCATTTCAGCATGTCTGTCCTTTCTCCCATTCTTGAACAGCAACACACCACCGGCGGCAACAAACATCCCTAAGAACGAGCAGATGCAGCAAGCTGCCCTCAAGTAACAAGAATAGTACTGTTTCAAAAAAAAAATAGTACTACGCATATTCCTGCTTCAAAGGAGATTCTGATTAAATTACAACACCAAACAGAGTTGCATAAATCAAACGACACATTTTAAAGCAAACGTGTACCTTCCACAAATTCTGAATTTCATTACAACATTGGACGAACCAATTATTTGATGAGCAATGCTGTTCATGTGTATTAGAGTGAAGGCTTAAGGTCTATGGAAGAAACACGAAATTCCATCAATGAAATGATGGCACAATTCTTACCAATTTTTTTCCAGCATATAAATGATGCTCCTACTTGACAATTAATTTTACAACTTACATGTTTTAGATGGAAATGGTTTAACTCCATTGTTCATATTTTTTAACTCCATTGTTCATATTTGCATTAAACTTTCCAAGCTACATATATAAGAACTGTAGAAATACAAAAAACTGTAGGGCCAATAAACTGAAATTTACAGGCAAATGGAAGACCAGCCTTCTTACTTATTATTTGACTTGACCAGATTTACATGGATAAAGAAACCAAATCATGAGCATATGCCAGTCAGTATTGATAAATAAAAAGTAAACGTAACAGGTATTTTAATAAGATGATGATGTAAAATCCTATAAAACACAAGCTTGGCTTGAGCACATTTCATGTCTTGCTGATAACGGTTAGAAAAAAGGATAATTGTACACAACGATAACATCCTTTATTCCAAGTTGTCATTTCAAAGGGAATCAAATTTATCGAAATTGTAGCAACATTTGACAGCGGCAGGAAAATGCTTCTGCTTCACTATCACCTCCTGTAACAGTCCAGCAGAAGAATCATTACCATCTAACTAGCAATTGGCCTATTGCTGTTGCAGCTCTAATGCACTTTTAGTGGAAGAATGTCTATTACAATCAATAAAATCTATAGCCGGACAAGAACAAAAAGGAGCTACCAACCTGGAATTCCTTGGTTGCATAGAATATAGGTTGCACAAGCAAAAAATGTGACACCTGAACTATGAGCATTTGGCATCAAGACAAAACTATTTCCAAACCAATCATAATGATCTGGACACATTGAACATCCATCATTTTAAGAACTAGTTTAGTTTGCTGGAAAATGCAAATATACTTTAATGTACAGCAAGGTGGTATCAATACAAAATTAAGATAAATCATCAAGAACGATGAATGCCACTTGAGTGAAAAAATTGAATACCGGTTTTTCATCTGACCTGTTAGCAACAAATATTTCTCACAAACCTGGCCATAAATCAGAGTCAGCTACATAGGAAAGGACAAAAGGATCTACTTTACATCTTCACAATTAAAATGCATTAAATATGTTTCAACATATATATCGAAAAATAAAAAGTATTTAGCTATTGTTTGAAAAAATATAAGTATTTATCTATGGTTGACAGATCTGTACTACATATTTTGAAAAGTGAAGATTCTTCTTTTATTTTATTTTACTTTACTTTATTTTTGTATGTGTCCATGAACTGTAGAGCTGGTTCCTGGTTGAGTTTCAAAAAATGCTATTATTATTACCTATGTCTGTACTAGCAATCTAAATGGAAAAAAATGAATATCACATGCCATATACTACAATCTCATGGCTAAAGATGAGAAAAATATTTTTCAGTTTCTTTTTGAAATTTCATCCTTTTCTAATCCCCTTTAGGTAGAATACAACTAGATATGAAGAATTGTTCTCTGCTTTTTTACTTATCATTAGCAAGGATAGCCTAACAAACTAGTGCACCCTTCAATTGCGACCTGTCATTCCAATCAACAAGCCTTGCAAGTATGTCATGTGTAAATGGACTTGCAATGTCCTGCATATGGACAAGAAAAATCATTAATGATAGGCAGCATTACTCTGAACAAATATATCACACGAAGACATCAAAACATGAAACAAGGAATTTGCCAATCCAGTTCAACATTCTGAGTGAATGTCTTCGATGAACCATTTCTGTGGAAATTCAATATGTCGCTTATTGGAGTGCCAATATGATACAGCATGCAAGTAATTCAAGTAACCTTTCTCATGCTGGGTTCGCTGGAGTTTATAATACTGCCTAGAGCTTGAGGAGATGGTAACAATTCCTCCTATTGGTTGCTCCAGAACTGCCACTACATCGAGTTTGAAGGGATGGTTACAAATCCACCTGTGAGTACCGTTGGGGATGAAGTAATCAACGGCTGAAATCAAGCATGTGGATGCAATATTTCGTTAAGGATAAATCCACAACTGACTGCAGAATGCATAAGTTTGTCCAACCCATGTTATCTGCCTTTTTTTACATGATCCATAATGAATTTGATTTGCAACACATACTATGCAGAGCTAAGATACTAGCTCGCGACACATGCTTAAAGTGTCATGATGTATATGCTCCTATATGCAAGAGTTTGAAGGGATGGTTACAAATCCACCTGTGAGTACCGTTGGGGATGAAGTAATCAACGGCTGAAATCAAGCATGTGGATGCAATACTTCGTTAAGGATAAATCCACAACTGACTGCAGAATGCATAAGTTTGTCCAACCCATGTTATCTACCATTTTTTTGCATGATCCAAGATGAATTTGATTTGCAACACATACTATACAGAGCTATACTAGCTCGCGACACATGCTGAAAGTGTCATGATATATATGCTCCTATATGCAAGAGTTTGAAGGGATGGTTACAAATCCACCTGTGAGTACCGTTGGGGATGAAGTAATCAACAGCTGAAATCAAGCATGTGAATGCAATACTTCGTTAAGGATATAAATCCACAACTGACTGCAGAATGCATAAGTTTGTCCAACCCATGTTATCTACCGTTTTTTTACATGATCCATGATGAATTGGATTTGCAACACATACTATGAAGAGCTAAGATACTAGCTCGCGACACATGCTTAAAGTGTCATGATGTATATGCTGCTATATGCAAAAGTTTGAAGGGATGGTTACAAATTCACCTGTGAGTACCGTTGGGGATGAAGTAATCAACGGCTGAAATCAAGCATGTGGATGCAATACTTCGTTAAGGATAAATCCACAACTGACTGCAGAATGCATAAGTTTGTCCAACCCATGTTATCTACCTTTTTTTACATCATCCATGATGAATTGGATTTGCAACACATACTATGCAGAGCTAAGATACTAGCTCGCAACACATGCTTAAAGTGTCATGATGTATATGCTGCTATATGCAAGAGATAAATCTACACGTACACCCATGGGCACAGGCCGGAAGAGGCACACAAGAGATTAGGAAGAGAATTTGTATAGGTCGTTTGATATATATCTGACACTGACATTATGGGCCCATACATATCTGGTTGGTGATGATGGCAGATAGATCGTCACCACCAGCTGGTTCATATGGTACTAACGAATTTCATGTCTTGAGACCCAACTGACATGATTGCACCATAAAGGTGGGTTGCACATGATATTTACCACCATCTAAAGGTTGGAATAACAAATAGGAATCGATCCACAGTTGAAATGAAGAATTTCACTTCAACCATGATTTCAACAGTTGTTCAGAGCAAAAGGCACAACATACTGTTGAAGCTCCCATGCTAAGTTTCCCTAGAACAACTGAAAAGGGCTCAATTCTACAGCCTTTACATGCTTATGAATAAATAAGAACATTGTAGGATCAATGGATCATTTAAATTCTCATTAGATCCAATCTGACTCATCAAGAGAAAACTCCCCCCCCCCCCCCCCCCCCCAAAAAAAAAAAAGTTTGTAGCAAAGTTTCACTTACCCCCTTGTATTCGTTTGTGTCACAACCAATTCAACTCATATCCCCCTCCTCTGGAAAAAAATGAACTTCAAATTTTTTCAAAAATTGAAGTTAGGAAATTCAGAGTTTTGAAATTCAACTTTAAATTTGAATTTTTAAATTCAAAATTTCATAATTGTGATATGTTCAAATTTGAATTTTGGGTCTCAGTTTGAATTTTGAAATTTCACAATTTTAATTTTTTTGTATTTGTAAATTTTAAATTTTGAATAATTCAAATTAGAATCTTCAGTTTTGAAAATTCAAAAGGTTATGAATTGGAATTTTCCCATATTTCAAAATTTAAAAGCAATGTTTTCAATTTTTAATATTTCAAATTTGTAAAAAAATCATATTTGAGTTTCAAATTTGCATTTTTTAAGAGTTTGAGGTTGATTTTTTGGAGTTATTTTTTTTTGAGAGAGAGAGAGTGGAGGGTGACATAGATGTCATTTCATTTGAAAAAAAGCACATGCGGCAACCATATAAGCATTTAATTTAAAATGAAATTAATGGGAACTCAACATTTAATAGCACATCTAACTGTTTAGGGGTTGTGGTGCAAACAAATAAAAGTTCAAGGGGCTAAGTGAGTTTCACTACAACTTTAAGGTTCACCATGGTCTATGAACCTAGCCCCACCTACAAAGATACTCAATAAAACTAAAATTTCTAGAATGGAAAACATCATTTGTTTTTCGAGCCCATATTTGCAAATTGTGCTTCTAGCCTTTTCTCGTTTACAACGATGGAGTAATATCTAAAACAAGATTCAGTGTTCAACAAGGCAAACAACCTAACTAACCACTTTGATTCCATATTTTAATGTTATGCATGTTAGGAATAGCGGTGTCATATGAAAAGAAGCACCTGAGTCAAGAATCCATGGTGAGATACCTGGTGTCTCAGTAGAAGACTGCGAAGCAGAAGCATCAGAACCCGAGGGTGAAGAGGCAGCCATGCAACGCAATAGCATAAGAATCTCAGTAGAGGCATCTGGACTGCGCTGGGAGTCTGAGTCTCCGGTGACTGGTGCTGCAGTACCCTTAGGCGAACGACGACGAGCAATATCCTTTTTCTTCCTGTAGCAGAACTGCACCACATGACCGTCTTTCTCACAATAGGTGCAGTGAAGACCAGCATTCGTCGTCACTCCAGAAGACGACGAGACAGGGGAAGAAGACGGCCGAGAAGACGACGAGACAGGGGAAGAACACGATCGAGAACCCGTAGAAGTCGAAGCCGGTGGCCGAAGAGTAAGAACTGACGGAGAAGTCAGTAGACCAGCACCACGAAGACGAACCTCCTCAGTACGAAGAGCAGAGAGAGCCTGCAGCATAGTGACACGAGGGTGACAGGCAAGAAGCTGAGCACGAACTTGCTCAAACTCGAGCCGAAGAAGTATGACGAAGTCATAGACACGACGAAGCTCCAGACGAGATCGCTGACGCAGGCAACAAGCACAAGTCCGAGAGTCATGATCAGCTCCTGTATAAAGAGCCGCATCCAGAGAGTCCAACTGACGCCATACTGCGGAAAGCTGAGCATAAAACTCATCAACTGTAGAATCACCCTGTTGTAAAGATTTCTCGTGACGAAGAGTAGCCGGATACTGAGAGTCACCCGAGGGCTCATATCGATCCCGAAGATAGGACCACATCAGCTGAGCAGAAGTGAAAGAGTCCACTTCTCCAGTAAGATGCACCTCCATGCTGGCAATCAAAATAGTAGAGGCACGAGCATCCTCATCAGACCAGAACGGTGTACTGAGAATTGTAAGACTCCATTGCCTCCTTATACTCATCGGAGGCCTTCTTATCAGCATCGGAGGCCTTCTTATCAGCATCAGCAACATCTGGTGACGGCGAAGAAGGCAGCGCCGGGGGATCAGGACGCGGTGGGCAAGGAAGCTCGCCGGTAAGAAAATCCCAGAGGCGTTGTCCACGCATGTGAATGCGCATGTGCTGGGCCCAATCTTGACAGTTGAGCCCGTTAAAAAGCACGGGACACCGAGAAACAGAAACGGTGACTGACGACATTTTTTCTCTTTTTTCTCCTTTTTTTTACACGCACACACACAACCCGACCCACAAACTCACCTGGCCCCGACCCACAAGCTCACCTAGTCCGGTCGGACCAAATCGACCGAAACAGAGCGGGGCGGCGGTGACCAAGGGCAAACAGAGCGGCTGGCGACGGAGACCAAGGGTCGGCGGCGGACTCCGGCGGCCGTGACCAGGCGGGCTCAGGCAGCGACGGCGGACTCCAATGGCGCGTGAGGGCCGGCGGCGGGAAGAGCCGCGGCGGGGCGGAGATGGCCGGCGGCGGGTCGACGGCACGGAGGAAGCCTGCGACGCCCCAACGAGGAGCGGCGGCGGCGGCCCCCGGCGACGGCGGCGCCCTCCCGACGACAAGCAGGGCGGCGGCGACGGCGGCGCCCTCCCGACGACAAGCAGGGCGGCGGCGACGGCGGCGCCCTCCCGACGACAAGCAGGGCGGCGGCGACGGCGGCGCCCTCCCGACGATGAGCAGGGCGGTGGCGCCTCCGAAGCAGAGAGGCGGCGGCGGAGCCCTCCTGACGAGGAACAGCGGCGGCGGCACCCTCCCGACGACGAGCACGGGCGGTGCACGCGAAGAAGATCTGGCAACGGCAGCGTAGAGGATCTGATGGCTGCGCGACGTAGAAGATCCGACGGTGGCAAGGAAGAACCACTGCAATCAGATCCAGTCGTGCAGCGGAGAGAAGATCCAACGGGGAGAAGAATGTGTGGAGGAAGAGAGAGAGTGCGCAACTACAACGCACGGATTGGATCGGCTAGAGAGGAAAACAAAACCCTAACCTAGGCTCTGATACCATGTTAGGAATAGCACTTGTATTCATATGATTGCCAAAGGGCCAGTATATATACAGAGTACAAGGGCAAAAAGGGAAAAGGCTAGAAAACCCTAATATAGTAATGGGACAGGCTAGGCCCATATACACAGCCCAATACATCTCTAACAATGCATTTGTTTGCTCAAACTATTATGCAGGCCTACCTTGAGTAAATTGCTAATTAGTGTGTAGTGTTTATTCATTTATAATTATTCAAGTGATCCTACCTTGTAAAGTTAACATTTATATTGTTGTCACCCTACAATATTATTCACAATTTTACAATTGTGCAGCGATATTTGTGCCCCATTCTTAGCCATGCTTAGTTTAATGATCGTAAAAATGGTTGGAATCGATACAACCCAATTTTGGACAGTTAGGGAAATGCTTTATCTTAGTTTTGTGTAAGGTGTTGCGTCTTCTATTATGTATAAAAATTGTGAAAATGATTTTAAATTGGCAAATGGTTTATGGAGATATTTGTAGTTAACACAAGATTGCAGTTTGCGGTTGTCTCCCCACTTTTAGCAATGGCTCGTAATGCACTCTTCCACTACCAGCACCCTTGGTAATGCCAAACTTAAAGTGCCATTAGTCCATGCGCTTTTTTGTACAAATACATATTCCAGGGTAGGACAGACTTAGCAAAATAATTTGTGAGTTATAGCATCAAAACATAAGAGTAGTTGGTATGTTTACTTGTTGGTCATATAGGCTGACTCTTAAGGATTTCTGTATTGTTTTACATGCAATGCCTACCTACACAACATATCAATAATTGAATTGGACCAGAAGAATAGTGAGCTTGATTATGGTCAAAGATGGTTGTGCTAAATTGCAACTTAATTAACGGGTGATATATTACTTGAACAAGATAGTGTAAATGTTTGATTATAGTTACTGAAGTGAAATCTCAATCTATTTAAATTTTAAATAGTGTGTTGACCTCAGCCATAGATATAGCTTAGTAATATTATCCTACTTTCAAATGGCTTCCAAAATGGCAAATATGGTGGGAATCCATGTTTGAAATATTACAAAAGGGACATCAATTAATGTAAATTTTAAGACAAGAGACAGCCAATTGTTAAAAGGTGCATCTATGGCTACAATATATAATTTCTTAGTAATGTCATTTGTTTTTACAAATTGATCCTTACATATTACTTTGTTTATTGCCAATGAAATAGACATAATTAGAGCAAGTGGAATAAACTACCTTTATTATAATTTCTTGCAGAGTATAATTTTGTACTGGCAATTACTTGTTGGATACTAGTAGAGAATTTTATTATTTATTTGGGGGAAGCCCTTAGCTAATTTACTTTTACCATATGGGTTGTGGAGTCAATGATGATGAAAACCAATGCATTAGCCTATTTTTAAGGTGGCCCTTTGAAAAATTAGCCCACGTGGACCATTTAATCCTGAATTATTTACTATTCTATTATATTTACCAAGGTACGATGTAATTCGACAATATAATATGTATATTCTAGCTACTGACCATAAGATTCATAGCTAAATTTTGTAGATCTGACAACATGTTGCTTGGTGAATTAAACTTTAAAAGCACCATGTTTATGATCATGGAAATAAAGAGTTATTGTAACAGTGCTACCACACAAGCACTATACATTGTCAAGAAGAGGGTCGAAGCAAATTTAGTGTGCACTGTTGCCACTGCCTGCATCCTAGTAGTATCCTAGATACAACACTGGTTCAAGAATGGCAAATTAAGCATGGTAGAGAAATAATTGATAGTACAACATGAATTGAGCTATTTCCTATATATTTCTACCATCCAAACTAGTTTTATGGCATTATTAAGTTATTCCAGAAATTTGGATGACGCAGAGAGCAGAGTGCCTCCAGTCCAAGGATCTTGCCACCTTAAATTTTATGTGGTCCTAATATTCATCAACGACTAAAACAAACAGCAACAGATTGAATAAATAGTTTAGTGTCTATATATCAAATGAAAATCTGGATACAGTACTGAATGTCTTTTCACCGTAGAAGGAAAACTTTGACAAAAAGAGCTTAGCTCAAATTCATCAATAAAAACATCTAATAAGATCAATAAACCAAGACTGCAACTTTGGGACCGAATACGCATAGAACTTGACTAGTCCTGCTAAATCGGCAGAAACAAATAAACATGCATCTATCTTCTACTGCCATTGAATTGGCCATACATAGCATAAAAAACCTATCAACACTCTTAAATTTGTAGAGGCACATGTACCTACGATAGATGAACAAATGAACCACCAAACTCAAAAGGCCGATGAAAAATCAGACCACCAAGCCATATGCTTGCAATAAGCAGTGATTTGGCAAACAAGTAAGTACAAATGCATACATTTTTTTGCACAAGCAATATATGGCAGCATATATACTTGTAACCAATCGATGTGCAGGTGCAAGTATAGAATGAAAGCTATAATCAGATGCTAAATAAGGAGAGAAGGAACATTACTTTGTGATGAATTAGCGAGCACTAGTACCTGTACGGCTTCGTTTCGCTGGAGAAACGAACGGGCCCGATGCGTATGTGCATACGGCAGTGACAACGGGAGGGAGCACGCAAGTACGCCGCCGCGGGTCACTCGCCGCGACCGCCGCACCGGCGTGCTCTCTCTCGTTGTCACCGCCGGGGAGCAAATCTTGCACGCACAGCTCCAGCGCCAGGCATCGCATCGCACAAGAAACATACTCCTGCCATCCTACACCAAGAAGGCCACACCAAAGCCGATTAGGCAAGAAGCGATCAAAAGTCAAAACCAGCTGCAACTGCAAGAGCCAAATCAGGCAATAAAACCAGAAGCGGGTGACTCGTAATTTGAATCAAGCGGCATATAACATTACACGGATGATGGGTGCAGGTGAGCCAGGAATCATAAGAACAAGATCCAAAGATTTTGCTCTAAAAGGGGAGGAGAAAAAAAGAGCAAGAAACCAGCATGCAATCTGAGAAAGCCGGCAGAATTAGCCCCCAAGAACAGCGTCTCCAAAGCCCAAGAGCGCGCGCGCGGCTAGCTCGCTAGTCGCTACCATCACATCACGGAGGAGATTGAAGGATCCGGCAAGAAAGCGAATCACCTGACGAAGAACAAGGAGGATCGAGGCGGAAGAGGAAGCGCCGATCCTCGCCGCTGGGAAACCGCGGAAGGGAACCTCCCGCTGGCCGCCGCCTCCCTCCTCCTTGGCGAGCACAAGCAAAGCAGGCTAGAGAGAGACAGGAGAGAGAAGGCTTATCCCTTCTTGGCGAGTGTGTTTGTGTTGCGCGTTGCGTGTATGTGCAGCAGCGGTGGCGGCTTTATCATCTGGGGAAGAGAGAGAGGCGGGGAGATTTTTCTTTTTTCCTTTGCTGTTGGTGGAGGGCTCGGCGGCTCGTGGCGATCGTACGATTTGTGAAGAAACCGGACAACGAACCTATCGACTCCGCGGCGCGAACCCTACAAGCCGCACTCCAGTTGCCTGTCCTTTTTGGGCTAATTTATATCTTTAATTTTAGTGCGAGTACTGGTTCAAAATTCATAATGCTGCGGGGTGACTTGCATTGTACCTCTCACTCTGTTAGCTCCTGTCTTTCTTCGAGAGCGTCTGTGGCATTGCAGAGTTTCATTATAACGTAGCGTAATATAGTCTGACAAAATTTAAGAGTTTTCAAAAGAAGGTTTAAATATTCTAAAAAAAAGATTTAGGATCTTTGAGAGGACTATTAAAAGTTTGAAAAAATTCATTACAATTTATTACACCATATAGTCCACATAAAAAAGACAATTTTTGCTACAGAGATATACTAAGCTACGGTAAGCTGAAAAGAACAATGCATGTACCGCTTGAAAATACGAGTGTTGCGTGTCAATCAATGTTGATTCCACGAATGGGATTTTCGGCATTTCGATAGAAATTTGTGGTCATGTTTTTTCCCTGACCCCTTGTTCAGAGCATCAAACAGCCCCTCCATACCCCCTTTGAAATACTATTTAACAAAGCCATTAATAGTATTTTTGAGTGGGTATAGATTGTTTGCTGGGGACGCTCTTACCGGTGATTTTGGAACTTTTAAGTACACAGTCGATGATACCTATTTTCTATCAGTGAATTGTCGGTTGTTCCTAACTAGGGGTGTTGCATTTCATAAATGTTGATTTCAGAAATGGGACATACAAACTAGATTATTGCAAATATGCCCCATAGTTCAAGTGCAATTGAATATATGACTTCTTATACAATGCAATTGTATGTATTTTCAACGGTTGATGGGTTAATTGTATACTTAAATGTATTAGATAGATGATAGATGATGCTAGATGGTGTAATGAATGAGTATTTGTTTGTTAGGTGAAAGAAGCAACGTATTGTTGTTACGTGAAAGAGTCATAGTGCAACAACAGGGTATAAGGATAGTTCACCTACGCTTTTTAGAAAACTTTGAGAAAAACACTATAGAAATCGCGCAAAATCTCAACGACCAAATCTATTCTCGATGGCCAACTACAAGCCGTCGATATTAGTCATGAAATCTCGACGGCCGCCTAAGAGCCGTCGTTATAGAACGTTTGTCTCGACGGCTAGACAACAGCCGTTGAGATAAGGTTGCCCAAGCCCGCGAGCGCACCTTTTCCAGATTTCCGCGGGGCGGGAAAACATCTGTCTCGACGGCTACACCTAAGCCGTCAAGAATAGTCTATGGGCTGGCCAATCCTTACTCGCTTGTTAGGCTTAAATCTCGATGGCCAGAAGTTGGCCATCGATATTATTTCATCTGCCCTGCTGGGATCTACTTTTTAAATTAGGCTGGCCCATTTTATTTTTTCAATTTTTTTAAAATATCTTATAATTTGCAGAGATGTTTATTTACCTAGTTAGTTAAAAATGTACTTAACTTAAAAACAAAATGTGAAACATTCTCACTTTTTTTAAAAAAAATAGATAATGATACAAAATGTTATCATGCTGCATCCTATTTTTCAAAAAAAATATTCATAAATAATGTACCATATAATATATATATATATATATATATATATAT
>SPJY01004650.1:1123220-1174478 GCA_005191435.1 Raddia distichophylla | reverse complement strand
ACACCGCACTCTCTCGAAGGATCATCCCCTAGATCAAGTCATTGGCAATCTCAATCAAGGCGTAAGAACCCGTTCTCATACCGCTAATTATTGTGAGCATCACGCCTTTGTGTCTATTGTTGAGCCTAGGACCATTGATGAGGCATTGGCGGATGCGGATTGGGTGAACGCCATGCATGAAGAACTAAACAACTTCACCCGTAATGAAGTTTGGGAGCTTGTGGAAAGACCGAAGGACCACAATGTCATTGGAACTAAATGGGTCTTCCGCAACAAACAAGATGAGAATGGTGAAGTAGTGCGAAACAAAGCAAGATTGGTGGCGCAAGGTTTCACTCAAATCGAAGGTCTTGACTATGGAGAAACCTACGCCCCCGTTGCTCGACTTGAAGCTATACGGTTACTCTTGGCATTCGCTTCTCTCTATAACATTACTCTCTTTCAAATGGATGTCAAAAGTGCTTTTCTAAATGGTTTTATTGATGAACTTGTTTATGTCGAGCAACCGCCCGGTTTTGAAAACCTCAAACACCCAAACCATGTCTATAAGCTCACTAAGGCGCTATACGGTCTCAAGCAAGCTCCTAGAGCATGGTATGAGCGTCTTAGGGACTTCCTCTTAGAAAAGGGATTTAAAACCGGTGCGATTGATTCCACATTGTTTCTAAAGCCAATTGAAAATGACCTATTTATTTGTCAAATATATGTGGATGATATTATTTTTGGATGCACTAATAAATCTAAATGCAAGGACTTTGGCGAGATGATGTCCAAGGAATTTGAAATGTCTATGATTGGAGAGCTCACTTTCTTCCTTGGATTTCAAATCAAGCAACTCCGGGAAGGAATCTTTATTTGTCAAGAGAAATACACAAAGGACCTTCTCAAGCGGTTTTCTATGGATGATTGCAAATCGATCAAAACACCAATGGCCACTAATGGGCATCTTGACTTGAATGAAGATGGAAAGCCCGTGGACCAAAAGCTTTATCGCTCCATGATCGGTTCGCTTCTCTATCTCACCGCTTCTCGACCCGATATTATGTTTAGTGTGTGCATGTGTGCTCGCTTTCAAGCATCTCCTAAAGAAGTGCATCTTGTTGCCGTAAAACGCATTTTGAGATATCTAAAAATCACTACTAGCCTAGGACTTTGGTACCCCAAGGGAGCGCGTGTTGAGCTTCTTGGCTATTCCGACTCCGATTATGCCGGTTGCAAAATTGATCGCAAAAACACCTCGGGGGGTTGTCACTTGTTAGGTCGCTCACTCGTGTCATGAACTTCGAGGAAGCAAAACTCCGTGGCACTATTTACCGCGGAAGCGGAATATGTAGCGGCGGGGAGTTGTTATACTCAACTCTTGTACATGACACGGATGCTTAGTGACTTTGGGCTAAAATTTGAAAAAGTGTCACTTCTATGCGATAATGAAAGTGCGGTGAAAATAGCCAACAATCCGGTCCAACATTCCCGTACAAAGCACATCGACATCCAACATCACTTTATTCGTGACCACGTTGCAAAGGGTGACGTTGTGCTTGCCTATGTGTGAACGGAAGATCAATTGGCGGATATTTTCACCAAACCCTTGGATGAGGCACGGTTTTGCAAATTAAGAAATGAACTCAACATACTAGATAGATCAAATGCGTGTTAGTTGGATTTTGAGACTTTTTGGGTCTTATTTGAATTTTTCCATTTGCTTTTGACCCTTGTCACATTTAGGGGGAGTTTAAATTCAACTTATAATTTCAAGACTCTCTCTAGTGGTGAAAAGATGAATTTGAGTTTGGGTTAGCACATTCTTGTCCTATATTTCAAGCCAAAACAAATTTAAAATTAATAGACTATCCTTTATCTTCTTACATCTTCAAACTTTTCAATTTGAAATATCTTATCCCTTTTGAAAAATTTGCTCCATATGCATATTTGTTTTCTTGAAAATCATATGGCATTAAAATTGTTGAAAATATTTGAAAAGGTGCCAAAATTCAAAAACATGTGCTTAAACTCTAAAGTGAACCCCTATGCGTGTTTTTCATGCCTATATGAGAAATCAAGGCAAAATTTGGGTTCACACATTTTCTTGATCTCTAAGATCAAATTTGAGATTTTTGAATTTGGTTTGGTTTCATTTGTCACATTAGAATCTTATCCCTTCAAAATTAAAATTTAAAATTACTTGAAATTGCTCACATTTGAATCTTTCCTTGAATTATGAGCAAAAATGGAGAATATCCCTTCAAAACACTATTTTATAATAAATTCTTGCACTGGTGGGGCCCACTGGTCAGAATTGTGTGCTGTGGCGTTATTAGCCCTTATCGGACGCTGTCCGGGTATACTCGGACGCCGTCCGACAGAGGCTGTGCCCTCTCGGCAAGCTTGCTGTCGAACGCCGTCCGGTAAGAATCAGACGCCGTCCGATGGGGTCTAATCTGCGCTGCATCCATACTGTCGGACGCCGTCTTGATTTTCCAGACCCCGTCCGACGAAGCTATTTCGCGCTGCAGTGTTACTGTCGGACGCCGTCCGACAGCTATCGGACGCCGTCCGATGGGGCCCAACTGTGCAGATCGATCTTAAACTCGCCCCTCTGTCTCCCTCTCTCCTCATTTCTTCTCTCACTCTACTCCCAACCGGCGCCGCCCCTGCTCCTTCTCCTTACCGGGGAAGGCTCTCCGGCGATCTCCGGCAACGTCCACCACCACCGGCGGCTTCCCCTCGTCCTCCTCCTCGATTCCCTCCGTGGGGATTGAAGGTTGGCGGCCCGATTCGTGCGCCTCGTCTTCGTCAAGCTCCCCTCTTTTCCCCTACCGGGAAAAGCCTAGGGGACGACCCTCTCGCGCACGGCGGCTTCCTCTTCCCTTCTAGGGCTCGGTAACGGCTTCCCGCCTCTTGTTCCCGCAAATTCGTTTGATTACCGAGTTCTAGGTTTTGAATAGCACTTTTCCCGCGCTTGTGTCTAGGGTTGGCTCGTGGTGTGGTTGTCACCTGGTCGTTGGCACTTGGTAGTGGAATTGATTGGTCAGTGGGCATCTGTCAGTGGGATTATCTCAAGATGTCTTGTTCGTTGAAGAAACTGGGCAAGGCACTAGGTAGCACATTGAGTGGTCGTCGTGACGGTGGCAGCCGGGGTTCTCATGATGACATTGATGAGACTGCTAGTAGTGCCGCTCCTCCTCGCACAAGAAAAGCTACTAGAGGGGATATACAGTAGCAGCATGATGAGGGATACAATTGGAAAAGGGTTGCGGGGTCTTCTTTTGCGACTGCCGAGGACATTGATGATGACACTTTTGCCGAGGACCCGACAGATGATGATGTCACTGAGACTGTGATTGCTGAGGATGAGCCCGTGGATAATTTGGTTCTAAAATTGTCTACGGAAACTCTGAGGAAAAAGAGGGCTGTCTCTTAATGGTTCCCTCAGCGGCGAGAGGATACCAAAGATTTCAGATTCTACACCAAGTTTCAGAATCAGCTGTATATGTGTTTCTCTGCGCCCAAAGGTGATCTACGGGACCCCCATTGTGTTGATTGGAGCGAGATCACCGCAGTGGCAGGGACTGAGGTTCACACTATCTTCAGCTCCACTCCAGAATTGGCAGAACTGATCTCTAACAAGAAGTTGACGTGGTGCAAAGAGAGGCACTGTGAATTCTTTGCTACTCTGCTGATTGCTGAGGATGAGACAGAGTCCAATTATTATCACTCAGTCGATGGAAATATTCAGGGAGTCACGGTGGCAGACATGAACTTTGCATTGGGTACTCCTGATTCTGGCGCCGACCTAAATGAGATGGCATATGAAGATGCTTTCTGGAGGGCCAAATATCCTCCACTTGAAGAAATCAGATTCATGTACCTCGATCTTAATGATGAGGAAATTAGTGTGGATAAGACAAATCAGCTGCGACAGGAGCCTGCTCTAATTAACCTTATACTACGAAGCACCCTGTTGGTTCGAAGTGGCAACCGCGAAAGAATCCTCCCAATCTGCAGTTGGTTTATGCTGTATCTTCTGACAGGCAGGACTATAAATATTGGAGCCACTCTCTTGAGAGAATTTGATGACGCCATTTTCAGAGAGGTCAATAGGGCACTACCTCTAGCTCCCTATATTGTCCTGTTGCTCTCCACGACTCAGCGCATATCCGAGGATAAAGTCAGGAGTTGGGATAACAAGATCAAGAAACATCAGATGAAGATCTTTCTGAACTCTCTTGGGAGCAAACCCAAATTGGATCGTCCTGGTGATGATGCTCCTCCTCCAGCTCCGGCTCCTGCTCCTGGTGCTCCAATGCAGCCGTTTGTGCCAGCGCCTGGTGCGGGTTCTTCTGCAGCTGCCCCTCCTTGGTATGACTCTTTGATAGGTGAGATGAGGAGTCTGCGTACTGAAATAAAAGAAGAATTTGCAGCCACCCGCCGAGAAATGAATGAATTGGCAGGGCACCAGACGTATTTGAGTGATGAATTTACAGAGTTTAAGTCTGCTCTACAGTATATGAGTGCTATGTTTATGTCAGTACCAGAAGGGGCCAATCCGTACTCATGGTATTCTCATGCCCACGACAGCTATCAGGCCTACGAGCAGCGTCAGGTGTTTCCTCGCCCACCTGCCTACCCACCACCGGTTCATCCTTGGGTATATCCTCCTCCATGGCCTACACCTGCCTATGTGCCACCACCACAGTCCTTCCCTCCTCAAGGTCCTTCAGCCTTTGCTCCTCCAGCTCAACACCCTCCTCCTGGTAAGATTTTCTTTACTGGTGGAGAGATGTGTCGCCATCTCAACTTTTCTTTGACAAATCCTCAACCGACCCAGCTCTTTGATGATCAATCTTCACCTCGGTCGGTACCTTCTGCAGCTCATCTGTCTACATACAAGCGTCGCAGAGGGCAGGGTTCTTCTTCAGCCGGCCCTGAACATGATGGAAGCGACGACATGGATCAAGATCAAGAGGAGTAGACTGGCTAGGAGCTTTTTCCTTTTGTGTCACTTGGTGACAAAGGGGGAGAAGTTAGAGAGAGAGTAGTTAGGATTAGTAAAGGGTAGTGATCGAGGGTCCTTTTTTATTGTAATTCTATTTCTATTGCCTCGATACACTTTTAATTTGTGGTTTGTTACTCTGATACGTTGGCTTTATGACTCTGATACCTTGACTTTTTGAAATTTAAATATTGTTGGCTTGTGGTCTTAAATTTGTGCATGAATTTAGGGGGAGCTTCTCTTGTATGCACATCCTTGTGGTCGAGTTATGGTTGTTTTAGTTTTGCAATTGCTCGCATATTTGTATTACACTAACCCTTTTGCAGCTTAAAATATTTATTCTCTCTTGGGTTGCCATCAAGTGCCACAAAGGGGGAGATTGTGAGCATTGTTGAGCCCTAATTTTTATTAGTGGCATTGATGTCAAATATATTTAATATTTAAGTGCTAGGGGGTTTTTGGACTTCTCGGAACCCTAGCGAAGACTTGGTTTCCCTCGGGACCCTAAATTGAAGCGTCGACAAATTTGTGAGCTGCTCCGAGACTTTAAGTGCGTGACCGGGCGAGAGATGAGGTCACGTATAGATTAGGAGTAGTTAGGTTTTTAATTTCTGTTTTGTCAGACTTAAAAAGGGGTTTGAATCTCTCCGACTATGCCGGATCTTTGCGACTTTTCGAAAACTCGGTTTCCTTAGTCCACCTCTTCTAAAAATACCTAAAAATATCCTTGTGAGATTTCTAGAGTGAAAAGTAACCCACCTCAACTCACCCATATTTTCAAGCACGAAAACACTCTCTGTCGGACGGCGTCTGCGTGCAGCTGGACAGCGTCCGATCAGCAAAACACGTGCACAGTGCACACTGTCGGACGGCGTCCGGCTGTCACCGATGGCGTCCGATAAAGATAAAAACTCTGAGTTTGCTCCCGTCGGACGACGTCTGGGCGCAGCCGGGTAGCGTCCGGTTAGCTTGCATACCGCACTGTCGGATGGCGTCCGCTTCTTACCGGACGGCGTTCGATAAACCTTATTTCAGTGAGCAGTAGGCGCTGTCGGACGGCGTCCGATGCCCGTCGGACGGCGTCCGGTAGAGGCTAACCGCTAGTTATTTTGTCTCCTTCCGGGGGGCAACGGCTAGCTTGCTCTAGGGGCTATAAATAGATGTCTAGTGGCTGGCTTCTTTGAGATTTTGTTGCTCTCTACACCTACCATATTTATTGCTCATCAATTAGGTGATCTAGAGTCATTCCTCCACCCACAAACCAATCAAAGTCACAAATCAATCATCCCCAACACCGAGCTTCATTGAAGTCCTTCGATCCGGCATGATCGGGGTGTTTCGGGCTTGTTACTTTTGAAGACGACATCCTTCGTGGAGGCGTGGGCTTGGGAGTAGGCCTTGGAGTGTGGCTGCTCTCGAGTCGGTGTACGGGTGACGGAGTCCACCTCGCCGGAGTGGCGGAACGACTACCGGGGAGTAAGTGAGGCGCTAGGCTCGAGAGCGAGCCGGTCCTTGTGCGCAAGGGGTAGCCTCAACGGAGAGTAGGAGTTGCGGCTCCGAACTTCGGTGAAACAAATATCGTGTCGCTCTCTCATTTACTTTCCGCACGTATTTCCCTTGTATTGCTTGAAATGAATTGTGATGCCATGTCTTAGTTTTACATTCACTTGTTTATCGTTTCCGCTTGCATGAAAATTGAAATTAGGATTGGGTCACTATTAATATGATGCTTAATCAACAAATAATCGAAAAAGTTTAAAATTGCCTATTCACCCCTCCTCTAGGCCTTAGGATCCTCTTTCATCCCAGTTTTTTTTCAATACACCCAGCCACAAAAATCATTTGATCTAAGCAGATATTATAAATCTCAGGTAACTTTTTAGCTAAAGCCAGGTCTCCCACCCATCTGTCATGCCAAAAACTGGTGTTACAACCATCCCCACCTGTCTCCATCTATTGTTTATATATATATAATTCTGTCATTAAAAGAATCCCAAAAGAAAGATCTCCTAATTTTATCAATCTTTTCAATCATCATTTTGGGCAGCAAGAACATGGACATAGTGTAGATAGGCACACTGGATAAACATGCATTAATCAGAGTTAATCTTCCCCCTTTAGACAGAATTTTGCACTTCCAGACACTCAATTTTTTCCTCACTTTACTAATCATCTCCCTCCCAGTTAGCAATCATATTTATCTTGTAACTATCCTGCACTCCAAGGCATTTGATGGAGAAACTCCCAATTTGGCAATGAAACATATCAGCAATTTATCTAGCTCTATTATCATCACCATTTATTAACACTATTTCACTTTTAGCAAAATTAATTTTCAAACCAGACATCATCTCAAAAAGATCCAACAGAAACTTGGTATAAAACAAGCTGTTGTGATCATCTTTAAGAGTAACAATGGTGTCATCAGCATATTGCAAAATACCAATCCCATTAACTATTATGTCCCAATTAAACCTGTGATAGCCTTTTTCTCTTGGGCTATCTGAAACATTTTACTCAAACAGTCAACCACTATGTTGAACAGATAGGGTGATAAGGGATCTCCCTGTCTCACACCTCTCTTGCTCTGGAACATCTCCCTGTTTCTCATTGACACAGATGCTTAAAGTTCCTTTACTCAACACCGCCAAATCCAATCACACCATTTGCTAGAAAAACCCCTCCATTTTAAACATTTCATAAGAAAGCCCCAGTCCACCATGTCATAGGCTTTTTCAAAATCTAATTTAAGAACCACCCTAGGAGTTCTTCTAATTTTAGTGTGGTGAAGAATTTCATGCAGGGATAAGACACCATCCATGATGTTCCTCCCAGATAAGAAAGCATTTTGACTTTTGTTGATAATTCTGCAGATTACTGATTCCATTCTTAAAGTCAGAGCCTTAGTCATCCATTTGTACAAACTATTCAACAAGCAAATGGGCCTATACTGCTTAATGTTTTCTGCATTTTTCTTCTTGGGAAGAAGGATGAGCACTCCATAGTTTAGCCTTTCAATATTCAACTCATTTTTGTGAAAGCTTTCAAAACATTTCAGGGCATCCTCTTTTATTATCTCACAGCAAGTTTGGTAGAATTCAATAGGCATTCTATCAGGACCAAGAGCCTTGTTTTTACCCATACTAAACAAAGGGGATTTAATCTCATTCACGTTGAAAGGACGAGTTAACAACTCAATTGGTATGTGATCACATAAACCATAAACAAGCGTGCTTATGCTTGCCTAACCATTTTGATGGCTCCGTGCCGCTGTACATTGGCAGATAGTGGAAACAAGACAAAACATGGAAGCACAAGTACACAGGCCAAGCAGTTACCAAAGGGGCAAATGCGTATTGGGCCTTCTACTGAATCGAGATGATGGAAGGGGCAAATCAAATAAAATGCCCAGTGTCACTGACCTAGGTGGACAAGGTGAAGAGGCTACAAGAAAAGCGTGGCACATACACTACAATACAAGCCCTCTGATGGGCCGAGGAACGCAGCGAGATCTTCCTAAAATCTCGAGGTTTTCAGTTGTAGAGCAGCACGAGGAGGGTGGTGAAGCCGCTGCTGGCGACGACGAGCACCCACCCCGTGTTGCTCCGGCGATTCGCCGGCGCCGCCTCCTTGTCGGCGGCGAAGAGCAGCAGCACGCGGTCGCACGCCAGCTTGAAGAGCGCCAGGCACGCCAGGAAGAGGCTCATGGACAGCACCGCCAGCTCCTTGTTCTGCAGCGCCTCCTGGACGCCCCTCATCTCCTCCACCTTCCACCTGCATCACCATCCATACTCCATGCCATCAGCAACACGCATGCATCCATCTCAACTCGATCCCTAGCGATGCACTCGCCTCATGGCCGCGTTCTCTTGGACCAAATCCTCTAGCTTGCCTGAGGTCGTCGATCTCCACTCCTTGAGTTCACCGAGCTCCTTCGCCTGGCCATGCGCAACGAGAACGCAGAATCACTAACACTTGTCAGTTCCATGCAACGAGATCGCAAATTAATTAACACTTGTCAGTTCCATTCGTACCACATTGTCCTTCCATGCGACGAGATTGTTCATGTCGGCCTTCATCTTCTCCAGCGCCTCGGCCGTCTGCGAGAGGCCGCTCTGCAGGTCCGGCAGCTTCCCGCCCAGCCGCTGGCTCAGCGCCTTGGTGTACTCCTCCAGCGTCGACACCGCCACCTCCTGCGACCTCATCTTCTGCATCAGGATCTTCAGCACCGCGTCGCCGTGGATCCGCCCCGTCGACGACGCCGGCTTCGCGTCGGCGCTCGGCCCCCTCGTCCCATTGACGTTCTTGGCGGCGTCACCGGCACCGTCGCTCCCGTTCCTGCCGCCGCCGCCGCTGCCGTCGGCATTGGCGTGCCCCGGCGGACGCGCCTGGGCGGCGGTGTCATTGCGGCCGCCGTCCTTGCCGGCGGCGGCGGCGACGATCTTGCCGGCATCGGTGTCGGGCCCCGCGCCGGCGATGAAGTCCTGCAGCATGCGCTCCACGGCGTCCACGCCGTACACCTCGAGGTAGCTGAGGATGCAGTAGAAGCCGGAGCCGTAGTGGCTCACCAGGCGCAGGCGGAGGTAGCGCGCCGGCTTCGGCTCCGGCAGGGCGAAGCGCTGCGCGTGCTTGGCGTTCTCGGCGGCGAAGCGGCCGAGGAACTCCCAGGACTCCGTCGGGTAGGTGAGGCTCCCGTGCAGCTCGAACTCCTTGAAGTTGGAGCCTTGGAGGAGTAGTGCTCGAGGTTGGCGAGCCCGACGGTGCGGACGAGCGTCTCCTCGGAGAGCTCGACGACGACGAACTTGTCGTCGGCGGAGCAGGGGTTGCGGAGGTACCGGTCCTTGTCGCCGTCGAGGATGTTGGCGGCGCCCTTGGCCTCCTTGTTGTGGGCGAGCACCTTGGCGCCCTTGGACGCCGCCGCGTAGTTGTGCTCGGCGCCGCTGGGCTCGAGGCGGTGGCGCGTGGCGTTGTTGTCGACGTCGGCGGCGAGCTGCAGGCGGTGCTGGCCGCCGGTGTCGTTGTCGCCCTTGCCCTGCTGCAGGATCCGGCTCCGGAACTCGTCGAGCCCCACGAACGCCGCGTCCGCCGACGAGTTGCCGCCGCCGGTGGCGTTCGCCGGCGCTTCCCGGTGGCGCGTCGGCGAGGGCAGGCACGTCGGGGCGGAGACGTTGCTGGCGGCGGCGGGAAGCATCAAGCATATAGGCCTCCAGTGGCATCACCTTGCAGTAGCTGTCGCGCTCCTCGTACAACTCTACGCCGATCGATCCATGAACAATGCGCCATGAGACGGGGACACGACGAGAGGGAGAGGGGGAGAGAGAGAGAGAGGATCGACGAGGCGATCGGAGAAGCACGTGCCTAAAGGGTCAGTCTGGCTGTGGAGCAACTGGGAGCGGAGGAGGAAGAGGAGGCACCAGACGGAGAAGACGACCGACACCGACACCTCGCGGAGGCCGCCGTCCATGGAGAAGGAAAGCGCATCCGTCGCGCCGCCGCCTCTGTGGTGGCTATCTCCTCCCGGCCCGCCGGCACCACCTCCTTCTGATATTCTCCGCTTCTTGCTCATGCCCTCGGCCTCGGCCGTCGGCACGAGAGAGAGACCTCACCGCGCGATGCGCTGCGCTGTGCCTGTCCGTGGAAAGATTGAACGCGGAGACGCCTCGCGCGCGCGCGCGGAGAGAGATGGAGGCGAGAGGAAGAAAGAGCAGGGGGGCGCGCAGGAGCGGCCGGGAGAAAGCGGCGGAGCGGCAACGACGGGGGAGCGCGCGCACGGCGCCGTCGCCGATGATGACGGCATGGCATGATGGCACGGCACAGCCGTCGAGTTTCGTCGGGGTGAAATGCCGTTGTGAATGGGTATGGGCCTGGGCTCGAAGATGTCGTATGGGCTGACTGCACCAGGCTCAAATCACATCGACGTCCATGGATGGCACGAGGTCCATGGATGAATTTTCGCATCAGTCAAGCACGACATAGGGTCCGTCCGACTTGGAGAAAAAAAAATGACTGGATTCAGAGATTATTATATTCAAATTTGACCGAAACACTGTCACGTGAGTGTCGAAACATTTTTCTTACTCTCGTGAAACATTGCATTTGCTTCTATGTAACATTTTTATTTCTCTCTAATGTTTCACTGCTAAAAAATTCTAAAATTCTGTTCATTCTCATAAAACATCTTGTTTGTATTCGTAAAACATTTCGCCTTCAATCGACCTTTAATGTTTCAGTGCTTTAATTCAGATGTCGCAGCAGCATTTATTTTACCGTCTATATCATGCCACATCAGCCGTGATTAATAAGAAAAATCCTACGTGGACTATAATTAGCGAAGAGAGAGAATGAAGCCGTCTTCTCGCGAGACGCCGGCTCCGGCTCGTGCTCCCAGAAGCAGCGACGCGAAACCACACCGCTGCACGAGCAGGCGGCCGACTCCAGCGCTAGGAACGACCTGGAGTTTGCATGCAGCAGTGCAGCACGGACATGCAAATGAGTTTACCGATCTACTATTTGCTATATCTTCTTATTAGTATTTCCGATTACTGAACCGATTTCAAAAATGGATTCCTGACATTTTTTCGAACAAAACTAGATCACACTTGCCACATAAATTTCAAAAATTTAAATTTTTTATTTTTAAAATTTTGATTATATATTGTTTATTTTAATTTTATTTTTTGTTTTAAATTTATAGCCCCTTTGATAACAATAAATTTTAAACTCTATTTAACTATTAAACTATATAGACAGCTGTAAAGACTACCCATTGTATGCACTGTCTATGTAGCCGTCTGTTGGTGACATAGCAATGCTTTATAGACAGGAGCTGTCTGCACCATTGTACATGCCCTAACGTTGCAATGTATTAGTAATTCAATTGTTTCCGTGCATTTACTCAGATGTATCGGTACAGTGCATTTACTCAGATACATCGGTACTCTAATTCAAGCAATGAAGTCAAGGTTCTAAATAGCTGTCCATAACAGTGCTATAACTTTTTTGACCCCAAATACTAATCAACAGGGCTATGGGCTTTTTTTTCACTAAAACAGCTAAGCTATAGTGAAAAATATCGGTCTCAAACTACTTAGTGCTTAGCAGGCTAGAGCGGTGCTATTCTTTTTTTTCTCTCTAAAATATCCAAAATTGTCTGAAGGAAACCCAGGGCATTCATTCTATTTTTTGTTGTATCCTACCCTAAAAGTTTTTCCCATGCACATTGCTCCTTACCTTTCTATGTGTCTTCTCCTCTGGTGACAAGTGGGTGCTCCATCTTACTTTTCTCTCACGTTCTTCCCTAACATTGTCATTCCTCCGTTGTGGATGTTTCTGTCCTTGCCTGCTGAAACACTTGGTATGCCCGCTGAAACATTTGGTTATGTCAAGAATGTTGTGGTAGCAAATATTTTTGTTTCATTTTTTCAATATGGTAACATTTTTATTAAACATAATGCAACATCGTTCAATTTTGTGCAATATTTGGTTAGTGCAATATTTTTTTTTTACCATTTTAGTGCAACTTTTAGTTTCAACATACAACATTTTAGTTTTAATATACTGAAACATTTTATTTACATTACTACAATTTTTTTTAAAATTGTTTGCAACACTGGCCGTTAGACATCCAATGCCTAGTGCAACCGTTCTTTTTATGTTTTCCCTCCGAGTAGGGCCTGACCAAAAGCTCACACTAGACGAGCAACTCGAGACTAATCAAGCTCAAAAATTAAAGAGTTGATCTCGAAGCCTAGGCCCGAGATGATTTGAGCAGATCTCAAGCTCAAGCTGGCCCTCATATGTCCACTTGAGCCTAGACATATATCTTTGCACCAACCATCCCTCTTCATAATCCATTCGAGCCGAGCTTGAGCTTGAGATTGAGATTGAGCCAACCAAGCTCGTATAGGCCTTTTTCCTCTCTACTAAAACCTTCATTTGACCTAAACCAAGCCGAGCTCGAAGGAAAGGAGCTTCCATTAACTCAGTCCCTAAGCTTGGTTTTGATTGGAGTCAAGCATAAACCGAGCTTGAGTCTTGACAGTCTAATCAGGGCATGTACAATGCTCCAACTCAACTATCTTTAGGTTGTCTCTAAAGCATGCCATGTCATATTTTTGTTGAGATGGATGAGAGAGAAACAGGAGAGAGAGAGAGAGAGAGAGAGAGAGAGAGAGAGAGGAGAGCCGGCGCTCTAGCAAGCGACGACGCCAGACGACGCCAGCCTTCTGGCGATGCACGGCCATGCAACCTCCTTTTACTAATTTATCAGTTGCTATATCTTCTGATTAATATCTTTGATTACTGATCCGATTTTAAAAATGGTTTTCTCACATTTTTTTTGAACAAAACTAGACCACACTTGACATATAAATTTCAAAAATTTACAATTTTTATTTTAAAATTTTGATTATCTTTTATTTGTTTTAAATTTATATCTCCTTGATAACCACGGTCTTTAAATTCCATACAACTATTAAATAATTGTGCGGACAGCTCTAGAGACAGCCCATTATATGCATTGTTTATATAGCCATCTTTAGGTGACTTGGCGATGCTTCAGAGACAACAGCTATCTCTAGCATTGCACATGCCCTCATGCTCAAGATCAACTCGAATTCAGTGTATCTCCATCACAAATGTAGTTTACTCCGACCAATAGGGAGCTGTGATATCCAGGAAACCCAAACAATCAACTCGATATATATTAAGTCATATAGTTTGAATGATCTTGTTAAGAAATATAATGTGTGCATATGAATTTAACGATGTTTTTCTTTGTCAACCTTTATTTATTATACAATTTTCTCTCATGTATAATATATGCTCTCCAACTCCATTGAGCGAGGCTCCGCGAATTGGAGGACAGGCTACCGTACGTGGGGTGTAAAAAAAACGAAAAAGCAAAGCAAAGCAAAGCAAAGTGAGCGGCCGAAAGAACAAAGAGGAGGGCGGGATTATAGTAAAGAAAACCTCGCAGACGAAGGAAAGAAGTTTTGAGACCAATAATTATAGGAAGATAAGGTCATGTACTCGCCACCTTTTATAAGCCCCAAAAGCCTCGCTATTCCATGCATGTTTTTTGCTCCAACTTTGTATGCATCCACCCTCCCATGTTGTACTAGCGTACCACGCACGCTTGAGAATTGAGTTATGGGGCACCTTTTTTTTTTTAATGGAGTCATGGAGCACTTGATTTCATTTTTATGGGACATATACTAGTAGCCTTCCCTTTTCAATTCAAAACGTCTAGTCAGATTTGGATTTAAGAGTTCTCAGAATTGGGTTTAAGTTTTTTGAGAAATGGCTTCAAGAAGCCAAACAGCTTTATAAGACAAGTACAAATTAACACAACCGGTTAAAAATGGTTAACTCTGTCACGCTTAGTTTCTAATTTTAAAAGTATTATGTCCATATTCAGAGGACAAGAGATGGACTGCAAAGTGTGAAGAAAAGGAAAAGTTACATGAAAAGATTTGTCTTTGCTTCTAGGGACTAAACGAAACTAATGAAGGGGCTGAGGATTAGAATTATGTGCGTAAGGAATTGCAAGAAGTGAAAATTAACACAATGTTATTTTGACTCAAGCATATGCCTCTCTTTTCCTTTGCTCTCCATCGACTCTCACGTAGCCTAGCGTCTGTGAGCTATCCTTAGATATGGTGAGCTCTCCTGGCGCTGTTTCTCCTAGATTCGGAAACCTCTTCTCTCTCCCTCCATCTCCTCCTTGCCTTCTTCCTCCCCCCTTTGTCGAGTAAGAGGTGGCGAGGATCACCATTGTGCTACTTGAAATCCCACTGGCTCTACCTCCATGCTCAAGCTGGGCAGCTGGCCCTCAATCTCTTGAAACTAGACCTGATCATCGGTCGGCCCAGGCTTGGAAAAGTCCGGTCCCGCGGAACCAAGCCTCAGCCTGGCCCGACGCTTTGGGCCTCCGTTTCAAACCCGAGCCCGACCCGAAGCTCGGAAGCCTGGCCGAAGCTCGGAAGCCCGGCCCGACCACGACTTAACGCGTGTTTTTCTTGGGCCCAAGCCCGGCCAGATGCACATGAACATATCTACTTAGAACTTGCCACATGAGGGGATCTGATACTCCATCGTAAAGATGAGAAGGCTAGATAAAGAAGATGTATCATGCAACCTGGTGCGAAAAATGATACATATTAAACATGATTTTTAAAAATGTAAAGTATTTTAATGTGTTCATGTGAAACATTTCTTTATTCTAGTGAAATATTTATTTGTATGAGATAAAACATGTTTCAATAGCCGCTGAAGTACATGTTGTTTTGACGATGTTTCACTGGTACTCTTATCGATGCTCTATCAGCGTTTCATCATATATCTCCGTTATTTCGCCAACATTTCATGAAACAAATTCAATGTTTAAATTGATCAAACCCAATGAACATTGAAGATTGACCTGTCGTGAATGATCCAGATGAAGTTTGCAGCCGTCCTGCTGGGTCCTCTCGAGCGATTTCACACGGCAGCAAGCCAGCACGAGGCCACATGGATAGCTCCCACCCAACCCGCTCCTGTCCTGCCCGCCACTATTTCTCAGCTACCAACGTACGCCTCCCCATTGCAGGGCTACTGTTGTTGGCTCAGCACCCGGTGAACAGAGGGGCTTCATTTTGCCAATCCATCCTCTTTGTCCACCGTTCGGTTCGGTTTAGCCAAAAGTTAATACCTTTTAAAAAGATGTACGAAAAGACTAAAATATATTAAAATACATTTTCGAGAGTTTTGAATGAAACCTTACAAAGTTTTAAAAAAATGATTACAAAATGTTACACTAAATAGCCTGTACAAAAGCAATAATTTTTTGTTATTATATAAATATGGTTCACAACGTTATTACAGAAATCAGCAAGGAAAAGGTGGAACGAGCCTCTCCACTTGTAGCTTTTTCAATTAAATTGTCTATGTTTCGACACAACTATTTATTGGACTCAAACACCACCTCGTACCCCTCTATGCATGGAAGGAAACAACTAACCAGGTTCTTATTAATAGATGGGTCATGCTGCATGATCTTTTCCGAAGTAAACTTCACATACACCGTACAGAAGCATGCGACCCGTTCTCCATTAAAACAGAGAAACCCTGGCCGACATTGTAAGAAGTGAACATCGAAATATCAGAATAATCATGCACATTAGCACAAGTATCAACCCACCAATCGATGGACTGACTCATAGAAAGAACAGTAGGTGTATCAATGTACCCAGAGATTCCATCCTCACTGTTGCCTATGGTAATGTGTTGACAGACTTTATAAGATCTATCCTTACTCACCCTTCCCGTCTTGGCCCAATCTCTCAACATTTTTGTGTCCGTAGGTCGCAAAGCTTAGTTGAGTGACAATGTCACCCCCTATTTTTTTTTGTCATGTTTTATGTTTAACATCTATTTAGGCTCTAATTCACTGTACATGCTTAATATTTAACTTCTATTTACAGCTCTAATTCACTGTACGTGCTTAACTTCTATTTACAGCGCTGGTTATATTTTTGCACCATAGGACATATACACTACATAAAAATAGCAAAATTTGTGATAGTAATACGTAAAGACATGACACGCAGAAAAGAACGTTAATGTGATGCCCTAATTATCTATGCGTGCAATTGCACCCCTTTGCTTGCATTACATGCACTTCAGGTTTAAATCCATATGCTTTGCTCTGATCACTTGGCAGCGCCACCCCTCGAGCACAGCACTTAACCATCATCGTCCGTGCGTGCAATCATCGAGTGTCAACGCATATAATTAGTTGGGTAAAGCATTGCCATGTCACTCAGAGATAGCTCTATAAACAGTGCATACAATGAGTTGCCTATAGAACTGTCTACGCAATCATTTAATAGTTGCATAGAATTTAAAAAATGTGGTTATCAAGTGGATATAATTTTTAAAAGAAAATTTTAAAAATAAAAACAAACAATAGATAATAAAAAATTCAAAAATAAAATTAAATTTTTTTGAAATTTATATGGCAAGTGCATGTGTTTTAATTTTGTTTGAAAAAATATCAGTAACTCATTTTTTAAATCGGCTTGGTGATGAGAGATAATAATCAAAAGATATAGCACAAATATGAGTCAGAAAATATGCTTAATGTGCGTGCCATGCGGTGCGGGAGGAAAAAGGACACGCAGAAGCTGCTTTGCGGTGCTAGCGTCGCACAAGCGACGGTCTCTCTCTCATCCAATTTAGAAAAAAAATATATGGCGTGGCATCTGCCGTAGCGGGTTTAGAGATGACTGACCTAGAGTATATTCTTAATTAATGGCGGGGCCTCGTATCACTGAGGTTGACGCTGACCTCAGTGACCTGTGCTGGATGGATCATGTGATGTGATGTGCCGTGCCGTGCCACCACGTACGCGGCCTGCTTCTTTCATGGGGCGCCACCGTATGAAATAAAAACTCACGGGTTGTATTACTCCACGTCGCAGGCAGATGGAGATGGAGATGGCACGGGGATTCGGACATGCATGCCGCCATCAAGCTACTCAATATACTCCTACTTCGCTACTTCACTCACACTGACAGTGACGCCGCCGCGGCAGGTGAGGTGAGGTCTCTCTTTTAATTCTTGCCTACGTGGCTGCCATGAACGCCAGCCTGCTCCTGCTCGTGGATGGAGCAAACGGAGCACGGTCCCAGTACTTGGGTTCGAGCCGATCTTGTGGTACCCGTACCATGCATGGTGCAGATCTTTTTTTATCATTTATTTTCGGTTTAGTTTAGATTATACTTGAAAAACTAATGTTATTTTTAAAAATATATAAAAAGACTAAAGAAATTATGACATACTAAATAATTATTAGAGCCTCTTTATTTTTATTTGAGTTTAGTTTAGGGCGCTGTTAATAAAAATTGATGATATTTTATAAAAAAATCATGAAAATACTAATATAAAAAATATTTTAAAGTTTTTTGAGAAAAATTCTAGAAAGTTTGAAAAATATTTAAAAATACACTAAATGATATGTATATAAATAAAAAAATTTAAACCCAACAAAAGCTATACTAAAACAAAGAATAAAAAAAGGATGCAAAGGGGGAGCTATGTATAGAACTAGGATGGTAGGCGCGCTCGGCGCGCCATTCTAACGTTCTCGGTGACATATAATTAGACCCTCGTTTGATTTATGGCTCAGTTTGGTTCGATTTGGTTCAGTCAAAAGTTAAGAGCTTTTAAAAAAAGGAATGAAAAGACAAAAAAAATGAACAAATAACTTACCATTCAATTATAGTTATGGTTTCATTTTTAAGCTTTGTTTTTCATTTCTTAATCCATCGACCTTTGACTTTAAACTTTAATTATATTTTTTTGAACTCTTTTCTTATGCTTCATCCCCATTATTTGTTATATTTTTTCTATAACATATAAAACTTTTCATGGAACCACGGGACGAAATCACGGTTCAATCTTATAATGGTTTGGTTGTTAATTATTTATTACTATGTTTTTTTTCAGTAACATTCAAAACTTTTAATGGAATCGTAAGAAAAAATTACGGTTCAATCCTATAGTGGTTTGGCTTTCAAGGATTTTTTAAAAAAGCTAACTACAAAAGATAGAAGGAAATAAAAGATTTTGAAATGGCTAAATTTTTTTATAACTCATGCAATATAAAAAATTTCTTTAGCCATTCCCATTATTCTTAATCCTTTTTAAGTGAAACCTATTTTTCTTTAACGGCTAAATATTGCTATGGGTCTTTATCATGACTATTGTCAAGGTCCATAATTTTAAGTTTTCTTTTTAGTGTTCTATTTTTAGTGACTATTTTTTTTTCCTAAACCTTGCCATGAAATTGTGGTTTTATTTTGTAAAGTATTTTTTTGAAAACCTTTCCGTGAAATTGTGATTCTATTTCGTAAAGGTTTGTTTTCTTAGGGATTTTTTGTTCACCAAAAAATCCTATAACAAAAGGAAAGAATATTTTAAAAAACAATAGAAAAGAGAAGTAGGACAGGAAATGGAAGGGAAAAAAGGAAAAATAGAATACCGCTGGGATTCGAACCCAGATTTGCAGGGGGCTAAGCTTCGCGTGGAGACCAAGTGAGCACGCGCGAGTTGCTACCCAGGATTGGGAAAAAGCGCGCGAGCTACCCAGGATTGATCTTTTTAAATAAAAAGTATAAATGGACGGCCGGACTCAATCGTCGGTCACGATCCAACGGCCGTCGCTATTTTTCGAACGTGGCTCAACGCAGAGCGGTGGGCACGCGTCGCAACCGCGCACACTCGCTAGCGCGTTGTGTGCCTAAATGATTGGGTTCTTTTATGGTACACTAAAACTATACTCTAGTATAATTAAGCGAGGGATCATTCTCAATTCGATGCCCTAGTCCTCTGGATTGATTGAATAGGACTGGAAAGAAGAGGTAAGATGGTTTCGATGAGCCTTTTTTTTCCGGCATGTGGATGAATGGAAGACGGGCACGGCAGCGCGATTAGAGGGGTAGGTGGCAGGCGGAGGCCGGGCAGCGACAAACACCGCCCAGAAAAAGGGCACAGTCCCCGAGGCACACCAACGTTCCCTGACCCCACCCGTCCACCCACACTGACACGGTCCCTTTCTTGTCTGGGACCGTTATGTAAAAACCTCCCTTTTTTCTAAATGCTATAAATGATGCCACTGCCGTCTTCCTTTCCCCAAATTTCTAATCCCACGAATGTCTTGTCTTTGCATTCGTGCCATCTTCGAAAACGGGTCTAAGCTACTGCTAAAATACTGCTGTCAACGGTCTCGGTCCCTGTAACAGTAGTCTCTACCTCAGTCTTTCATGTTCGATTCTAAATAGACTAATTTGAACGGCTGAACAACTGCAAATGACCGAATTTCGAAAGTTTTTTGAGGTAGTCTCGGGATTCGGATTCATTTCGTTTAACTTACTTTTTAAAACGTTAGTACCTATCTTTGAGACAACGAAAAAACAAATTCAAAAAACTCAAAGTATATGTCTTTTCAAAACATAGATAAACTGGGCACAAATGTCTTTTCGCGAATCTGGTGGAAAATTAGCCCACTTTAGCACAGATTTGTGGACTAATGGACTAATTGTTAGCTCATGGGTGGGCTAAAAATTAGCCTCTCAATTAGTTAGGCTGTTTGGATGTCTAGGGGCTAAAGTTTAGTGGCTAACAATTAGCCCTTGCAATCCAAACAGGGCCTAATTTAAATGGCTGAACAACTGAAAACGACCGAATTTCGAAAGCTTTTTGAGGTAGTTTCGGGATTCGGATTCATTTCGTTTAACTTACTTTTTAAAACGTTAGTACCTATCTTTGAGACAATGAAAAAACAAATTAAAAAAACTCAAAATATATGTCTTTTCAAAAACATAGATAAACTGGTAAACCCAGAAGAACATGGCCTAAATTTCGACATCCTTCAGAGTCTCTGTACTTAAGTATATTCTTTCGAGTTGATTTTAACGGCTTAGATGATTGAATTTTGAGAGCTTCTTGAGATATTCTCGAGATTCGAATCTATTTTGTTCGACTTGTTTTTTAAAATATTAGAACTCACTTTCGAGACAGCGAAAAAACGAACTAAAAAAAAACAAAGCATATGTATTTTCAAAACGTATATAAGTCATTAAGCTGAAAATGACAGAGCCTTATACTCTATAAAGGATCTCTATATCTTCTTGAGGATAGACACTGTTGAAGATGATAGAAATATACGAAATGAATAGTGATTTAGAGAAAAGATATAGAGAACGAAAAATAGAGACCTTGATGACGATGTTCTAAGATGCAGCCGAAAAAGGATCTACCGCCCCACTAGAGACGCTAAAAGTTTTGCCGCCTCTCCCTCCTGGAACTACAAATGTGCAGTCGCTCCTTCAACGCGTGGCAAGATGTTTAAGTGGTTAATTATTCGTTAATTAATTTAATAATTATGATAAAACATTTTAAGAATGAAATATGTAATACGTAATGTTGTGTATGCATTGCTACCTGCTGTAAAAAAATTGATGTGTATGGTAATATTACTATTATGTTCAATTATGATGTTCATAGCACATGCAAAAATTACTAACCTTTTCAAATAATCTTGTAAAAAATGGGATCATCCAATCCCACCGAGTTCTCCGTTGATGTTACGGTTGAATTATTCGGCTCGAATCATGTGACCCAACATAAAAATTGCAAAACAAGCAAATGATCATAATTCAAACATAGTTTAGGTGAGCAACCAATGATCAAGAGCACATGGATTATATGGTTTAGGGGAACAATGACATCTGCGGTAGTGCCGTACAAGTAATATATGTGGTACTAGCGTGTCAGATCTAAACGCCTTAGAGGAACTAAAAACATAGTGGTACTCTACTACAACCGATCTATTGGATGCCCCCGAGATATTTTCCCTTCTCAAAGGATTTAAGTTGCGGCCCTGTCTCGAGCAACTCTCTCGCGCTTTCTTTTTCAGTCGGTTTCAAGCTCGTCGGCCAGCTTATGTCATACTTGAATCGGTTCTTCACTGCAAGACTTATGTACTCCAAAGTTATATCCTTCTTCTCGACAATATCCATCCATATTTTATGTGCCACGAATGTCAATGTTAGGTCCACAATGCCTCTTCTCCTATCGACATGGATGCCGACGTGACACATGGCCCCTGCATGGATAAGCCCCACCATCCCTTGTCTCTCCCGAGGGAGGTGGTAGCAAGATGTTGTTCTTGCCTCAAACAGAGCGGCTCAGCACCATTTTCGCCAATGCTTCAATCTGGGGAGAAAAATTCCGTGGTATCAGGTGCCACGGTCGCACCCGAAGATAGATATAGAGAGAGGAGATAGAGAGCAAAAGGGAGGAGAGAGAGTGAGAGAGGAGAAAAAAAAGCATGTCACGAGTGTCAATTGAATTTTTCTCCTCAATTTGAAGGGTATTTCAGCTAATGAAAAGTTTTTAAATGGCTAAAAAATTTCTCTATTCACACTAGGCTAGCGAGGAAAGCAGCAAGTAAAAAGGCCAAAGTGTGTCAATGTCGGCAAGGTGTAAGCACATTTTTTTAAACCCCAAACATCCGCTACTCTCTACCACTTCGCCACTACCACTATATGTGTTCTGTTTTGTGTCTTTTGTGTTATTATGGTGTGTTTTGATTCGTATCATGGATAGGCTAGGTCCCTGATGGCTCCCGTAGTGAAATGGAAGGCAACCATCGATGCTATTCTGGCTCGTGTATCTGTTTCAATTGTCTTCGTGCGGATCGCAGTGGATGGTCTGAACACGTATTTTCGATATCGGACTGGATTTGTCGTAGGAAATCTTTGGGATTCAACTTACGTGGCTGCGCACGATTCATCCTTTACCGACGGCCCAATGTGGAGAAGATATCGTGTTACAGTTCATTTTAAGGGTATTGTCTAACAAGCTACGGTTGTTGTGAATGCACACATTCGTAATCATGTTGTGTTGATCGTGCAAATGAAGGCGTGCACTTTCCTTCTGTATTCTTCTTTTTTCTATCCTTTTGTTCAGAGGGAACAGGAGGTGGCTGCTGCAATCAACCTGGACATGGGAGAACTGGCCATCTATTGTTTTAAAAAATTACGTGAGTTTTAAACTCAATCTCAACCAGTGTTATTTTTTATAGCCATTATTATGTTTTAAAATTTCTTTTTTTTTCAATATAAAATTGTCAAGTTAAAAATCGAAGATAGAAGCATGTTCCAAATAGTGCAGATGTCTTTACCTTCACCTGTTGCATCGATAACACCATTGTGCTCGGGACGTCGATTTTCCGTACCGAAGGTTATCTTGTTGGAACAATAACATCAGAGTTCAACTCATGTACCTACGACTACGAATATGCTCAGATTCTCCTTATCAGACAGAAAGACTACAACATGCTGAGCATACTTGTGCTCGTAGATACATGAGTTGAAATCTGATGTCACTGTCTCAACAAGATAACCTTCGGTACTGAAAACCGTCGCCCCGAGCACAATGTTAGTTATCAATGTAACTTGTGAAGGTAAAGACATCTCCAATCTTTGTAACAGGCTTCTAGCTCCGATATTTAGATTAATAATTTGCATATCTTGAAAAATTAGAAATTTTAAACATAACAATGTCAAATAAAAAATAACACTGTCTGATATTTAGATGAACTTACATAATTTTTAAACAATAAATGACCAGTTGTACCGTATCCAGTTTGACTACAGCGGCCGCCCCCTGTTCCCTCTGATAGGATACGGATACAAGAGAAAGACGCACGACTTAATTTTAGACGACAAACACATATTTGTTGTGAACGCGGACATTCACAATATTAGCTTGTTTGACAATACATCTAAAATAAACTATAACGCAACATCTACTACACATTAGACCGTCGTTGAAGATAAATAGTGCGCAACTATATAAGTTGAATCCTAAGATTTGCTACAACAAATCCAATTTGGTACCGAAAATACATGTTCGTACCATCGACTATAATTCGCACGAAGACAATTGAATTAGCCACATAAGCCAGTTTAGCATCGATGTTACGTTTTGTAATTGAATTAGCCACATAAGCCAGTATAGCATCGATGGTTACGTTTTGTTTCATTACGAGTCATCGGGAATCTAACCTATTCATGATAGAACCATAAACGAACCAAAACACGGCATAATGACACAAAACAGAACGCATGTATTCATTATGTAGGGGCGACATAAACTAACCTATTCATTATGTAGGCGCGGTGGCGAAGTGGAGAGAGAGGGGGAGATATAAAAAATTGTGACATCGGCGTAATTAATTATGACTAAGGTGCACTTTTATCCGCTAATTAGGAAAGACGCTGGATTAAACACTTAACAGCCCTTGGGCAGGAAGGCGACGCGCTGGCCGTCGCCGTCGAACACGACGCGGAAACCCTGCTGCTGGATGTTGCCGATGATGGAGACGCCGCCGTCCGTCCCCGCGAAGGCGAAGCAGAAGGTGCCCCTCGAGTCCACCGGGATCAGGTAGTTCTCCGGCGGCAGCGCCGCCACCGCGCCGCCGGCGAAGTGCATCGACACGGTCGGCACCTTCACCACCTTCTTCCCGCCGAGGTCGTAGCAGGTGTCGAACAGGGAGAACCCGCCGGGGGACAGCCGGAGCCCCGCCGCGGCGCCGCGGAACGCGTCGCGCAGCGCGGCGTAGGCCGGCCGGGCGAGCCTCGTCACGGACGTGCCGGAGTCGACGATGACGCCGCCGCGGCCCGTGGACGGGTCCAGCCGGAGGTCCGACTCCACCACGCCCGGCACGCGCGCGCCGCCCACGCTGATGCCGACGAGCTGCACGTAGTAGAACGTCTCCATCCTGGGGTTCCTCACCATCGGGGTGAAGGACGCGGCGACCGGCGGCAGGGCGTCGGCTCCGAAGGTGACGGTGGAGGTGCGGGATGTGGGGCTCGCCGACGAGGAGGTGCGGTCCACGAGGCAGTAGGAGAAGCTCCGGCCGAAGCGGCGGGAGATCTGGGTGGGGAAGGAGAGGGCGCCGCGGCCGAGCCCCAGGAGCCCCGCCGCCGCGACGAAGAGGCCCTCGTTGTCGTGGCCGCAGCCGAGGGCGATGCGCCCCACGCGGGCGCCGCCGGCGAAGGAGAGCGTCTCGGTGGCGAAGTCGCCGGCTGTGACGGAGCCGTCGCCGTAGGCGACCTGGTAGAGGCAGGCCTTGCGGCGCAGGTCGCAGCCGCCGGAGTCGAGGCGGCGGCAGAGCGGCGCGGCGCAGTCGACGGCGCCGTAGGAGCGCGACGCCCGCGGGTCGAACACCTTGCCGGACTGGCCGTAGCAGCGGCGGCACGGCGCGCACTGCAGCCAGACGACGTCGCTGCCGGTGTCCAACACCATGAGCGCCGGCGTGGCGGGCGTGCCCACGCCGATCTTGGTGAAGTACTCGCCGCTGCCCTGGGCCAGCCCGGACACGACCGGCGCCGCGAACCCGCCGCCCCCGCGGCCGCGCAGCGTCCCGTTCGCCGCACCGCCACCGCCGGCGGCGGCGGCGGCCGAGAGGCGCGCCGCCCTCCGCCGGTCCCGGTCGAGCCGGTGCGCGAGCAGGTCGGCGGCGGTGGCGTTCACCGCGAAGGCGTCCCGGTGTAGCACGGGGAAATGGACGGCTGACGGCGACGCGGCGACATCGCCGGCGAAGGCATCCTTCTCGTAGACCTCATCGAACGCCGCCGGCGCCGGAGAGAAGGACGGGTGCGGCGAGAGAGGGGTAGCGACGAGGGTGTGGAGCTGGACAGCATTGGATGCGGCAAGGGGGAGGAGGAGGAGGAGGAGAAGCGGTGGGGGGAGGAAGGGCGGAGGCGCCATGGGCAGAGTGAGAGCGAGAGCGAGCGAGTGGGTGGAGTGAAGAAGGGGGAGCGAGAGTGAAGAGGGCGGTGGGGGTGGGGGTGGGGTTGCCGAGGCTGAGGCGGAATAAATGTTGCGCGGCGCATGGGGGGATGGGGAGGCACAGGGGAGTAATATCCGGTGCGTTGCGTGGGTGTGGACACGTTCCAGGTGTCGTGTCGTGTCGGTGTATCGCCGCTTCCGCACCGTCGCCGTCCCCGTCGCCGCTAGGGTTTCCATGGACGGATTTTGGTGCATGCATGTCCGCAGAGTCGCTGTGCTCTCAGAAATGCTTGTTCTCACCAGCAGAGCTGCCATTGGTCCACCAAAGTTGTTTTCAGAATGACAGCCAGGAAGAAGCTGGCTGGGTTTTTTCTGTTCGTGTAATTTCTCCCGTAAGAGTATAAAAAAAATTTCCCTTTCCTCCTATCATAAAAACAAGCCGTTGTTAACTTTTAACACGTCTTTTTCCCGTTCGTCTTATTCAGAAAACTACATAGGTTATCATTTATTTTGTTGTCATTTGTTTTATTATTAAAAGTACTTTAATCATGATTTGTATTTACGTATGTTTGCACTAATTTTTTGAATAAGACCAATAGTCGAAGGCGTGTTCAAAAGTAAACGACGACTTGTTTGTATGACCGGAGGTAGTACCTAGTTTTAATACAGTGCACTCACTAGCATTGTACATGCTTCTGGGATTACATCTTTGTCTCTACTTTTTTTTTAAAAAAAAAAATCTTGCAATAATTGTGATTACTGTGGGCTGTGATTCGGAGAGACAGGAAGAAATTCTATGAGTCAATAATGGGAGGAAGCTTTCCCCAAGAAAGCGATCGATTACATAGGGCCCGAAAACCTCACCTTCATGGGCAGAAATTTTCCCACGGGGCACATTGTCCTAGGAACGGCCGGGATTCCGGCTTGAAAACGGGCTCCCAAATTATGGTATGAGATGGCCTGATTCTTCATAGTACCTGCAGCTTCTTTTGTTTCCTTCCAGTAGCTTAATTAGGGCATTTTCAATAGTAGATCCAACTAATAGCTATGGAAAGTTTCATGCCATCTATAGATAGCTTGTAGACATGGATTAACTATAGTATTGGCTCTTAAGTTTAATATTGATCCATATGTAATCCGCTATAGATTGGCTCTTAGTTAAGAGTTAGTCTCTATCTCTCTACTTCATATAAGCAAAATGGTGAGGTGAACTACTTATAGCCAGTTGATTTGACATCATCGGAGATGCCATTAGCGGTCAGCTGTATCATTCAATATATGAGATCCCGTAGCTAGAATCTACGTACATTGAGAGTGATTTAAATGTTGTAGTTAATTTTGCCGGCTCATGTGAATAAAAAAAGACAGAAATTCGAACCTAGCCCAACCGCCCATGAATGATATTCCAAGAAATGCAAATATCTTGTTTCTAAATACAAATATATTACGGGAAAGGAACAGCATGGCAGTTGATTAGGTTGAATCTAATTAAACGGGGAAGATAAAACCATGGCGCCAAGAAACCTGGTTGTTCTTACACAAAAACTCTTTTCAAATTTAACGAGTAAATTGGCGCCAAATATCATGAGGGTGCTATAAAAGGGACATCAATGACTTCCAATTTTTGAATTTTGAATTTTGAATTTGCACGAAAATTGGAAGTTTAACATTTCATACCATATCCAATTTACATGAAACAAATTTTAAAATTCATGTAAAATCCTAAAGAACCCATTTTTGAAACTTAAAATTTTCGAAATTCAAATTTCAAAATTTCAAAATTTCAATACCAATTCAAGTGTAAATTCGAAATTCAAAATTCAAAAAAAATTAAAAAAATTGAAAGTGTGAAAAATGGGTTCTCTAGGATTTGACATGAATTTTAAAATTTGTTTCGTGTAAGTTGGATATGGTATGAAATGTTAATTGACATAAGAAGTTCACACATTTGAAAGTTACTGTAGCACCCGAGGTTGTCGTGCGTTGGTTGCACGACTGATGCTGCTCCCTCGTGCACAGCAGCCTGTCGTGCTTTCAAAGTGCGACAGGGCAGCCTGTCGTGGATTGAAAGCGCGACCAACGCTATTTTTGTCTAATTTTCAATCCGACACATAATTTTGCATAAACGAATAAAAATAAATATAAAAAAATTATAAATTCGTGCAAGTGTGCATGCATGCGATCGCGTAGGCTAGGGGTGAGAGAGGGTTAGGGATGATTCTTCTCAGTGTACCGTTTCGTATTACTTTAGCAAATTTTATTATTTTTATATAGTCTATCTGATTTAGATCTCTTTTTAAGGGCTCTTAAATTCGCTAAAGTAATACGCCAACGCAACGATACGTTGAAAAGAACAAGGCCTTATTAACATGACAGTTGGATAGTAGGCTCAATCATATTCTATCTTAATTTATTTTTAAAATCGGTTCAGATAATGGTAGAATAATATCGGATCGAATATGGATACGGATATGGATGTTTGCGAATGGGTAAAAAATCGATATCACATATTATGTGGATAGATAGAAAGGGGATACTGTGTTTTTAGTCGGATAGTATATGGGATTAAAATATGTGATGAAAATAATATAACTAACACGTATAATTCAACATCTATGGTCCCATTACTACATAATACAAAAAATTGTTCAATAAACACACACATACCACTATAAAGTCCATTTAATACCCAAACTAACAAATAGGGTCGCCTCATATTTGTTTAGGTTACAAATGAGCTACGTGCTCAAGTCTATTTACATACTTCACATGATTCAACCTACATAAATGACGCTGCAGTGGGAGGAGTGGAGGGCATGCTTAAATAGTGGAGCTTGCTCCCTCCCACTAGAGAATGTGATGGGAGAGAAAAATAGAGAATCACGCGCGCGCTCGCCTCGCCGGGCCGGGCTCGGGGCGGCGCGTGCGCACGGCACCTGCGTGAATGGTCCGCCGAAACCGGACCCTCGTGCTTGCGCAGACGCAGCCTCTTTTTGCAGTTTCTTTTTCTTTTGCTCTCCGGATTTTGCGGGTCAGATATGGAATATACAAATCGTGTTCGACTCGGTCGCGGCCCGTTTCGCGATCCGTTTGTCTCACGCGTTTTGCTATATAAATCTGCCGCCGCGCCGTCCAGAGGCATCAGATCAGATCGCTCCTAGGGTTTGCCACCTCCCTCTGCTGCGCCGCCGCTTCGGTTCTTCCCCATCCCGTGCGCCGGCGTGCACCGTCGTTCGGGAGAGCAGGTCTCCGGAACCGATCGCCCTCGAGCTCCTGCACCGGGTAGGGCGAATCAGGTTTTTGGGAAGCGCTCGGCGCGACTGCTCGCTGCTTCCTTCTTCCGCTTCGCGAGGACTTCTTCCACTACGCCGTCGCGATCTGCGTCGGCAACACCTTCTCCAAGACGGCGTCTGATTACCAGAGAGATATACGTGTATTTCTTCTACACGTGTATCTAGGTTGTGCTTCTGTGGTTTTAATCTGTTTTATCTATCTCTCAGAAGTTGTGCATGTTATATCTTGATTAAAATAAACCTGAAAGTGCTAATTATTCCAACAGATAAGTCAAATAAGCTGTAGAGAATTAGGCCTAAGCCATAATCACTATTCACATACTACCTAAAATTACTATTCATGCCTTCAAAATTTGGGTTGGCTAGCATTTAAGGTTAGTATTGAACATGAAAGGTTTCATGTGTGCATCCCAATAATTGAAGAGTGCTTTCCTTTAAAAAAGTACTCCATTCATCCCAAAATATAAGACGTAGTTTGACTTCAAAAAAATTAAACTTAATAAACTTTGACTATAAATTAAATAAATTATATGTATCGTTAATATACAAAAGTTGTACCAATATGTTCATATTTCAAAGTGTTCTTGATACAATATCCTCTTTGTATAATTTCATAATATATAATAGATAAATTTAATGGTCAAAATCAATTTTGAAAGACTTTCTCGAAGTCAAAATACGTCTTATATTTTGGGATGGAGGGAATAAAAGGAAGAAGAATGAAAGCATGATGCACTTATGGACAAGTTTGTTAGTAAGTTTGTTGGTTGTTTATCTTATCACGCTGGCACACCACAATCAGGACTGGTTTTACTAAACCGAACTCCATTGCATCAATAGTGCGTGTCTTAAAGATAAGTGCACGTATCGACATTAAAAAAAAGTCGATATCAAACCATTATTGCATTAACTAATAAAAAGAAATTCAGAGTGTTCTAGAGCAGATTATTACAGCGGCACAAGTTGCCGGTCCCGAGCAAAACGGAGACTACAAACCAAAATCGGCGCTCCATCTTTGCCACAAGCAAGGCTGAGTGAAAACATCTAGTAGTCCGAATCACATTCTAGGAAGATAACAACGTTATTATGCGCATCTTCAAACTTCAGACTTGCTTGTTGGAATGAGCAGCCTCGATGGAACCGAAGTTATTACACAGTACAAGTACTAACAAGTCTTTTTTGGAATGGACAAATTTGGGTGCATCCTAGGAAAGCTGAGGGTGTGCTTGCATAACGGGATATTACTTATCGGTGTAAAAACATTTTAAAAACATGCATATAAATAGTATAAACTCATAAATAAACTAAACTGAACACAGTAAAATATCACAATCTCAACTCAAAATCCTAGTTTCAAAGTTCTCTATCTTCAATTCTCAAAACTCAACAAAGTTCTCCCTCACCTTCTCAACGGCAAAAGATCTTCTAGCTAGGAGCGTTGAGGTCTCCTCCGCTGCCGCTACAGGCCAGGTAGTTGCAACGCAGATGCTTGGCATTGTTAACTGTCAGGGTCATCCTTATTCAAGAATCTTACGACCAATATGGAAAAATTGGGTGCTAGCTAGTCTTGATGTGCAACTTGGCAATTCTTATTTTCCGTTTCTTCATGTAAAACATGCTTCCTAACTGTGTTAGTAACCGAAAAACTGCTATTAATTGTAGCTATGAGATCTTTGCAAGGCATTGATTAGTTGCTAATGTCGACTGAAAAAACAATGCAAATAGAAATTTATAGACGATAAAAATGCCAGTCATATAGTCATCTTGAATTATGACAATAATTGCGTGTATCACAAGATGAAAAAAAATCTTAGACAAACACATATGATCTGATAAGAATTATCTTAGCTCCCTACAATATTCACATACAGTGCCTTCGATGACCAAAAAACATCTTGAAGACCTTAAATGGCGCTGCGAAGTGCTTGTGCTTCCAGTTTATTATGACGTCTTGGCAAAGGCATGCACTAGTAATATCGACACAGAAAAGGCATCGTAACTCAAAGCCACAAATACTAAACGATAATTAAACAATGCATTTCACAGAACAGATCAACAGAGTAATCTCTGTGCCAAGAATTGGGCACGTACATCTCATCTCATCTTACAATAATTATTATGTATCCAAGCTACAAGGCTTACAGCGTGGTGCCTTAGATGAAGAACCGTAGACGCAATCTGATCATCTGATGCCCTACTACTGGCTCTGCCTTAATCACTACTGATCCTGCTTGATTTGGTCGGTGGAGACGCGCGCGATCCGGAAGGGTTGGACGTGGCTTGGATTGGAGCGTCGTCGTGGTAGAACAAGAAGACATGGACGAAGCCATCCTCCGCGGCGGAGACGACCACAGCCTTGTGCAGGAACACGATGCGCAACCCGCCGTCGATAATGTCGATCTGGATCCTGAATCTGATGGCGCCTTCATCATCTCGCTCTCCAGCATCTCCAGCACCCGCATCGATCTCCCAGCCACGGTCGGCCGCCGGCGCTGGAGCGCTTCGTCGCTTGAGGGAGGCGCCGCTGCAGCTGTCGCGACGGTGGCGGCGGCGGCGGCGGTGGACGGCATGGGCTTGACCTGGTCCCTTGCGACGCGCACGGTGTCGCAGCCGGGGTCGTGGTCGTAGACGACGTCCACGAAGCCATCTTCTTCGACGGAGACGACGAGGGCTCTCCTCAAGAACGCGACGCGCAGCCCCGGCCCCTGGCACCGCTGATAATGCACCGGCGGCTGGCGGACGAGCACGCCCGCGCCGACCATGATGGCGTCGGAGGAGGCGGTCGGCGACGGCGGCAGGACGCACTTGAATCGCACCACGCCCGGCCGCGGCGGCGGATCAGACCTTGCCGACTTAATCTTCTTGGCTACCCGCCCCTTGGGCGCGACGGCGATCTTCCGGCGATGCTTCAACCCCGCGGCCATTGCAGCGGGCAGGAGGAGTAGAGAGCGATGGATGGGTTGTGAATTTGTGATTTGTGAGTCGTGAGCGCAGTAGCGGGGCGGCGGCCATGGATTTATAGGAAGGGAAGGCTGGGGCTGGACGACGTCGAAGCCGAGTCGGAGAAGGAGATGAAGGCGGCGCGCGAGCGAGGTCGTCTTCGAGGCGGAGTCGGGCTTCGGAGCTAGCGTGACTGCCAAGCAGAACACAGAAGCTAATTTCTTCGAGATAATTAGTTGCTGATTTTCGAACTTCGAGATTAGTACGTGACCTCTGGACTTTGATAAAGGCTTTTTACGGTTATCTATGGTACACATCTTTTTTATTAGATAGTGAAAAATAAAATGCCGACCCTTAATTTTGAACCGATCGAATCATGTTAAAACATGCATGTGAAAAAGGATTATATTTCATACGGAGTATTTACTTATCTTCTAATTTCGAGAGCTCTTTTGAGTTGCCATTAAAAATATCTGTGTAATGAAGGGTTATAATAACTTTAAATTGTGATAATTAGGGCAGATTAGAGTTTAAATCAAACTATATCCCGGACCCTCTATAATGGGGGCACCACAAATATAACTCCTAACAACAAAATAGTAGCGGCACAGGGGTGCAACCTCCCCCAGATACACAGCTCAACGAGGGATGAAGGCTTTACCCCCCATGTTAAAAACATGCATCTGGAAAGGATAATTTGATTTATTTACTTGTCCTCTAAATTCGAGAGCTTTAGAGCATCCCCAGGAGACCCCCAATTAGCACTAGCATGCGCAGCCAGCCAGCAATGGAGTCTGCAGGTTTTCGAATTTTTTGGGCGCGGTTGCTGTAGCTATAGTAGTTTCGAGGCCTGTTGTGGATGCTCTTATACTATGTTCTTTTAAGCTTAACGGGTTAAAAGCTTAACGAATTATCTATGTTTTGAAAAGACATATGTTTTGGATTTTTTGAATCTGTTTTTTCACTGTTTCAAATATGTGTCGTAGCAATTTAAAAAGTAAGTCAAACGAAATAGATCAAAATCTTAAAACTATCTCGACAAGTTCTCTATTTCAAATCATTCAGCTATCAGCCATTCGAGAGAGAAAAAGCTTTGTAACAGAAAATGAACAGGTTATAACCAGCATACAACGATAAACAATGCAGTTCAAAGATGGAGTAATCTTTGTGCCAAGAATTGGGCACGTACATCTGATCTTACAAGAATTATGTATCCAAGCTACAAGCTTACAAGGTGGTGCCCTGACTTCGATGAAGAAAAAAACAACCGAAAACGCAATCTGATGCCCTACTATCTCTGCCTCAATCACGACTACCAATCCTGCAAAATGAGTGGAAAAGAAAAATAAAAGAAGGAAAAAAGTCAGAAAAATAATCAAAATGTCATTAATAAAAAATAGGTTTTTCCGATGTTATTCATTAAGAGACATATCAACTGAGTGTTAGTTTCTTTAAGCCACATTAACCGAGTGTCATACAACCAATTTCCCCGTGTGCATAGGCTAGTTAGTGGCCATGGATTTGCTCTGGCTGACTAGCGTGTGGGCTAAGCCCATTGACTAACAAGTCCTAAGCTGAACAAAGCGGATAACACTAATAGGTTGAGCCGGCCATCATTGTTCCATTCCATTTCCCAGTCTTTTGGCTTTTAATCGAGGAAAAGGTATTGACTTGGTCACTGGACTTTTAAATTCTTTTGGTTTTCAATTAGAAAAAAGTAACACTTTGTTCGCTAGAGCTATCTCCCAGAGGCTTTGGAGATCATTGGCTTCAGCTTGAAGTGGAGTGAATGGATCCCAATTCTCCTTAGGACGTCCTCCAAAGTCTTGCTAAACGACATATATCAAGCCAATCGTTCCACCATGGTAGAGGAATTTGCGAGAGAGACCCACTACCCCCATTCTCTTCATCATTGCCATTGATCCTCTATGGAAACTCTTCAACCTCTCACTGATCTAGTTGTGGTTGCTCACCAAGCAAACTACTCTGTAAGCTAATAATGCAGTAGTCTTAATGCACCCTCTCCAAGAAGGATATTCAAATAACTTAGCAGATTCTTAAGTATTTCAGGCAAGCCTCGGAGCTAGTAACTAACTTTTAAAAGAGTGCAATCTTCCCTATCCATTGTGTAGACTTCCATTGCCACTACCTTGGTCTATCCCTTCACGCCACTAAACTTTCCACTAGGATCCCGAAGTGGAAGTGCCAACTCCTCTCCAAGGATAGTAGACTAACACTAGTAAACTCACGTCTTCTCCACCCTACAAACCTTGATATGTCCCTCCATAATGTGCATTGTGCCCATTGCATTACAGTCGTATGGCACACGAGCCTCTCCCAATGAGGCGACAACACACTGCCTAGGGGTGGGACGTGGGTCATAGCCTAACGACAAAAAGACACTTTAGATGTTTTAGGCAGCCTTTAAAATCCCATGTGGCCTTCTCTTATCTCCACAAGTAAGGTAGTACTACCATTCTCCCTCTCTTGTTTTGGGACAAAGCTTTGATACCACCTGATGTACCCCTCCCGGGTGCGCATCGTGCCCTTTGCGGCCTAGCCTAATACCACGTGATGCACCCCTCCCAAGTGCGTATCATGCCCTTTGCGGCCCAACCGTATGGCGCATGGGCCTCATCCAATGAGCGGACTACACGGTGTAGGGGACGAGTGTGTGTCGTAGCCCAACAAGAGAAAGGGGACGAGTGCGTGTCGTAGCCCAATGAGAGAAAGACATGTGGTACTCTTCCACAAGTAGGTGGTACTATCAGACGTACCACCCTACCATTTTTCTCTTGGCAAAATGGGACAAGAGGAAAATGCACTATCATGCTAAAAGGGGGTTATCGGCGTATTTCAGCTAACAGCTTTTTTCGGGACCTAATCCGGTTGTTCGGTAGTTGGGGTGTGTGTAGCTAGCTCGCTCCTCTCCTCTCGCTTCGGCGCAAGAACATAAGAACAGACACTAAGTTTTTACCCAGGTTCAGGCCCCCTGATTGGGTAATAGCCCTAGTCCTGCTCAGGTCTCTTGCAACATGTGAACTGGCTTATCTCTGAAGGGTTCGATCTCAGGATCGATTGTTTAACAAAAACCCCCCTTACAGACGCACCTCCTAGCCCTTATATACCCGGGCTGGCGTGGGTTACAACATGCTATACAATGTTCATTAAATGATCCAGCCACTGTAGCCATCATTCCCCCGGTCATTCTTGGTCTCTTGCCTCTGTTCTAACAACAGGACGGGTTGGACAGGACAGAGCGGCTCACCACCTCTGCGAGCTACTATGTAGCTGATATCACTTGCTGGGCGAGGGTAATAATGCTTCAGACCCCGGCCTACTCCGTCAGATCAGTTCTGTCGCATTAAATGACCTGGATTCGGTGTATCTCGGAGAAAGCAAGGAAGTTTCCTTGCACCTTCGGCTTGTATCCCTGATAGTGGGGCCCGCGCACCCCCTGCTGCCACTGCGCGCACGCCCATCCACCTATTCGCCAGGCGCCACATGTCCTAGTCGCCTGCCTGCGCTCCGGACACCACACGTCCGGGTCGCTCGCCGACGCTCCGAACGCCACGCGTCCCGATCGCCCGATGCCTGGCGCCTGGTCGCCCGCCTGCGCTCTGAACACCACGCGTCCGGGACAAACAGCTTTGAATCTGTACCTTATTTAGGCTCGATGTAGCTAAGTATGGGTCACTCCCTGATTGGACTCTGGTCCCACATGGCAGCGGTGCGGGAGCACACCCCAGTGTAGAATACACCGACAGGGGCATTGCCTTGTCAAGCCAAGGTTTGTTGGTCGAAGACTATCGGTGGTCTTGGTGTGCCCGACCTTGAGAAATTCGACAGGGCATTGCACCCAAGGTGCTTTGGTTCAACTGGAAGAGCACCGTCAAACCATGGATTGGAATGAAGCTGCATTAGCAGTGAAATTTCAACAACTTTTTTCTTTTCTTTTGTGCATTCTTTATACCCTGGCACACCGGCAAAACCTTCTCCATTGTGTGGAATTTGTGTGTGCCACATGTACAAATTACCCCTAGAACATTAATAAAAAATACTATAATATTTACACCCGCATACCATACACAGCACATGAAAGGAGCAAAAACTCACCAAGGATAGAGAAATCACCGAATAGATCGACGAGCGGATGCACAGAAATTAAACGGCAAACCCCAGTCCCTTAAACATGGAAGACAACAAAATAGAACCGTGAGTGCATCCCAAGCAACTATAGACTCTAACCGATCACTCGTACTGCAAGCATGACTTAGGTTGTTGCCGTGAGACCTGCACGGGAGGGCAACATTTATGTTTCTGGTTAGCGCATCTGCACGACCGCTCATGTCGGCGAACCTCAACGTTGACTACTTTATCTTCGGCCGGCCGTTCCTTCTTTGCTTCCAGCTCCTCACCAATCCCTACGTAAGTTTCATCCACTCACTCCTGTGGCCGCGAGTGCGGCTAGGGTTTCCTTTGATTGCAAGTATGAATAGCCTGTTGTGTGACTGTTTGGTTATTCATGTGGTTTGCCATGTAATTAATTTCGGAATTGATATAATATCTATATTTCTAACAAACTTAACACCACATTAATAGGGTTAGCCAGGTAATTTCGCATTTCAAATTCCCGCTCATCCCAACACCAGCATGACGGCACATCGTGAAATAGAAGCTACATACACATCCCACCATGCGAATCACAACACAAATCAACGGCTAAGAATATCGTTGCCCAAAACATCCGAAGCAGGTGCCTACTCCTTAGTAGGCCTGTTCATGGGCAGCCTGTCCCAGCGAGCCCGGCTCGACCCGACTGGTGCATCGAGCTAGGCTCGGGCCTTGGTCTGAAGCTTGTCGATGGGCCGGGCCGGGCTTAGGCCCAAAAAAATGCATGTTAAGCCGCAGACAGGCTTACAGGTTTTAGGCCAGGCTTTCGGGCTTCGGGCCAGGCTTGGGTTTGGCCCCGCGGGACCAGGCTTTTCCAAGCCCAGCACGAAAACCGGCCCGGTATCAGGACTACTCCTTAGCAAACCCGTGGAAATAGATCATGTTATTTGTTCGAAACTCTAAATTGAGCCTATATAGCGTAGTTGTCTGCTGCAAAGAAGCTACAAGACGTACAGGGATTCTCTAATATTCTTGAAGACATGTGCAGGTGACTCTAATTGCTAGTTGACATCCCGATGCATTGGATTGTACAAGGATAGGAAACTTTCTAAAATTCCATCTCACAAAAATAAGGAAGAAGATCAACCAAAAATTCGATAGAAGCTAAAGTTTCCGAAAATATCAAAGCACTGGTCACTGGCCCTCACCTCAATCCCCAGTGCACTTTCAAATATTGGTGGTTGTTGGCCCAAGACTACGTGAAACAGGCAAAAAGAGCGGCCTTCAACCGCTTCGTTACCTGCATAGTTTGGAATATTTGAAAAGAGTGCATAGAAGAATCTTCTAGTACTCGATCCTATTTAGTTGCGGCTCACACGGCATTGTTCATCTAGGATGAGTTGACGCTTTGGCGTTGTGCTTGAGACGTTTATTTAATTAGTCCCTATCCTTGTATATTTTCTTTCGCGTTGTATATTTTACCTCTCCTTTAATGGAACGGCGGAACTCCCGCCCTTTTAACCCTAAAAAAACTATCAAAACACTAGAATAAAAAATAGATATCTCCTGGGGTTTTATTTGACTTCCACACCGCCAAGCACTTTTTAACAGAATAGATTGTCAGATTACAACAGAGATAATACCAGTGAATTTGCAGAAACAGTAGCAAACATGAAAGACAGTTTTCGAGGCCAGCAGTGATAAGTGGGTGTGAATGATCTCCAGTGTGTGGTTGCTACCTGATTCTTGCATTTGTATGGGATAATGATGGAGCGTAGATCCTCTTAATTCACTTAACGGGCTGTAAGACACGAACTATGGTCTCCAAAATCATGTGGTAGGAGTCATCAATGTAGAAGAAATAAGCATTTCTCCAGCTTTCGCTAAACAACATCGTACAGAATACCATCCAGAGGCCAAGGATAAACCCAACAATCATTGACAGATGAAAAGATGACACCCTGGGTTCATCTTGCTGCTTCTCTAGATAATTTTGCATCGTCGTCTCGTTGCCAGAACAAGTATTTGTCAGGGGAGGTCCACATAAGCCGGCATTTCCAATGTAGATGAATGCTGGATTGTCAAGCGCCTGGAGCTGATTCCCTGCTGGGATTCTTCCAGATAGATTATTGTATGACAGATTCATAAAGCTTAGAGAAGTCAGAGCTGAAATGCTCGAGGGGATTTCACCGGATAATTGGTTGTACGATAGGTCCAGCGACTCCAGTGCCTTGAGATCACCAATGTTCTCTGGTATTCTTCCACTTAGATTGTTCCACGAAAGGTTTACGTTTTTAAGTCCAACTAGAGCACTAATGTTTCTGGGAACTGTTCCGGTCAGCCTATTACAGGACAGATCAAGGTTTACCATATATACAATACCTTTAGAATATTCAAGTTCCTGTCCTTTCGTAAGCACTGATGTGTTCTGTGTGATAGAAATAATGTCATCGACCATTTTATCTCCATATGTTGTGGCGAATGTCAAATCTGTTATGGCGTGCAAGGGAAGCCCCTCGACGAAGACGCGCACCCGGTACCGAACGGCGCCGGGCTGGCCGCTTGCGTGGGGGTCGCTAGGAATGGCCGCCAAGCCGAAATGGCGGCCACGCGCACGGAAGGAACTTCTGGCGGCGAGCCGTGCCTGCTCCGGCAGGGTGAAGAAGGCGAGGAAGCGCAAATGGCCAAGGTGAGTGACGCGGATGTCGAAGACCGGGATGTCTGTGTGGGCGCTGATCTCATGGGCGACAAAATCCGGGTCGGGGTGGGGGCCGCCGGTGATGGAGACGGTGACGCCGCGACGATGAAGATCAGCGGCGTCGGAGCGCATGGCCGCGGTGACCTCGACGCTGACAGTCGCCAGGGGGGGGCGGTGCGCAGCCAAGGCGGAGCGGCTTGCAGGGGCCATGGCGGGAGTGGGGAGCAAGGCGGGGAGGTGGAGTTGCGGGGGGGCGAGGCGGCGCAGTGGAATGGAGCGGCGGCGACAGGACTTGGCGGCGTGGCCGGACCGTCTGCACAAGAGACACCGGATGGGGTCTCGGCAGGCGACGGCGCGATGGTCGGAAGCAAAACAGCGGTAGCAACGCCCTTTAAGGGCCAAGGCGCACTTGGCTAGCCAAGGGCCGGGCTTGGCGGCCATAACTCCGGCGGCCGCAAGAGGAAGGCGCGGCCGGCGCCGCCGGTGCCTCGGGGCGACGCGCTGCCAAGGAGGGAAAGAATCGGATGGCAAGCTTGCAGCCACATTTGAACGGGGAGCAGGTTGGGAGTGGACAGTTGGATGGTGGCCATCAATGTGGGGCTTGAGGGAAAAAGGCGGATTGATGACGGGCGGAGGAGGTGGATGACGCGATGCTGCAGAGGGCGGGGCGGAGCAGGCGACCTCAGCGTAGGTCCGGCGGGGGCGTAAATGCTCTGAGGCGGCGGCGTCGTCGGAGGAGGCTGGGGACCAGCGGAGCCAGGAAGGTGAGGCGGGGGATGGGCGGGCAGGCGCGACAGAACCGGTGGCCGCGCTCGCCGGAGAGGCTGGGCGCTTGGTGGCCGCGCTCGCCAAGGAGGCTGGGCGCGGGGGGGTGGTGGACCTCGCCGGCGAGGCAGGGGAGGAGCGGGGAGCCATTTGAGTCACTGGTGTCAGAGTGGCAAATGAGCAACCGTGTTCCCTCTTGCACATAATCAGCTTTACATAGCTAATATCCTTGAGAGGAAAGGATGACGGTACATCAGTCATTGTTGTGTTTGTAATAAGCTCAGAAACTTGCAACCATCTTTTCCTTCACTGCCCTTACACGATGGCAACTTGGTCAATTAACCGTGCCAGGTTCAATCCCGGGCTCCTTGCTATATTGCTCAACCATCCTCCAGCAATGGCTTCATGGAATGGTGGCACCAGGTTACCTCTGACATTCTAGGAGTAGATAAGAACGTTTTCAACGGTTTCATCATCTACGTCGCCTGAAACCTTTAAAAAGAGAGGAATCGTCGCTTCTTTCCCAATTAGTTCTTGAACCCGTCCAACAAATTTCAACAAGATGTCTCTCTGGGATAGTCTTATCTCACTCACCATTATACACATTAATTGCGTACGTGTGTTCTGAGCTTGATTTGGTGCTGCGTACTTGCAACGCAGATGCTTGGCATTGTTAACTGTTAGTGTCATCCTTATTAAAGAATCTTACGACCAATATGGAAAAATTGGGTGCTAGCTAGTCTTCATGTGCAACTTGGCAATTCTTATTTTCCGTTTCTTCATGTAAAACATGCTTCCTAACTGTATTAGTAACCGAAAACTGCTATTAATTGTCGCTATGAGATCTTTGCAAGGCATTGATTAGTTGCTAATGTCGATTGAAAAAACAATGCAAAGAGAAATTTATAGACGATAAAAATGGCATTCATATAGTCATTTTGAATTATGACAATAATTGCGTATATCACAAGATGAAAAAAAATCTTAGACAAACACACATGATCTGATAAGAATTATCTTAACTCCCTACAATATTCACATACAGTGCGTCCAGTTTATTATGACGTCTTGGCAAAGGCATGCACTACTAATATCGACACAGAAAAGGCATTAATTGTAACCAAAATTCGGTAGATTATAACTCACAGGCCACAAATACTAAACGATAATTAAACAATGCATTTCACAGAACAGATGAACAGAGTAATCTCTGTGCCAAGAATTGGGCACGTACATCTCATCTCATCTTACAAGAGTCATGTATCCAAGCTACAAGCTTACAACGTGGTGCCCGTGCCTTCGATGAAGAACCGAAGACGCAATCTGATCATCTGATGCCCTACTACTGGCTCTGCCTTAATCACTACTGATCCTGCTTGATTTGGTCGGTGGAGACGCGCGCGCGATCCGGAAGGGTTGGACGTGGATTGGAGCGTCGTCATGGTAGAAGACATGGACGAAGACATGGATCCTGAATCTGATGGCGTCTTCATCATCTCGCTCTCCAGCATCTTCAGCACCCGCATCGATTTCCCAGCCACGGTCGGCCGCCGGCGCTGGAGCGCTTCGTCGCTTGAGGGAGGCGCCGCTGCAGCTGTCGCGACGGTGGCGGCGTCGGCGGCGGCGGCGGCGGACGGCATGGGCTTGACCTGGTCCCTTGCGACGCGCACGGTGTCGCAGCCGGGGTCGTGGTCGTAGACGACGTCCACGAAGCCATCTTCTTCGACGGAGACGACGAGGGCTCTCCTCAAGAACGCGACGCGCAGCCCCGGCCCCTGGCGCCGCTGATAATGCACCGGCGGCTGGCGGACGAGCACGCGCTCGGCGACCATGATGGCGTCGGAGGAGGCGGTCGGCGACGGAGGCAGGGCGCACTTGAATCGCACCACGCCCGGCCGCGGCGGCGGATCAGACCTTGCCGACTTAATCTTCTTGGCTACCCGCCCCTTGGGCGCGACGGCGATCTTCCGGCGATGCTTCAACCCCGCGGCCATTGCAGCGGGCAGGAGGAGCAAAGAGCGATGTATGGGTTGTGAATTTGTGATTTGTGAGTCGTGAGCGCAGTAGCGGGGCGGCGGCCATGGATTTATAGGAAGGGAAGGCGGCGCGCGCATGCGCTGGGGCTGAACGACGTCGAAGCCGAGTCGGAGAAGGAGATGAAGGCGGCGCGCGAGCGAGGTCGTCTTCGAGGCGGAGTCGGGCTTCGGAGCTAGCGTCACTGCCAAGCAGAACAGAGAAGCTAATTGCTTCCAGATTAGTTGCTGATTTACGAACTTCGAGATTAGTACGTGACCTCTGGACTTTGATAAAGGTCAAAACCGAAAAAAAAATGCTGACCCTTAATTTTGAACCGATCGAAGTCATGTTTGCATGTGAAAAAGGATCATTTCATATGGAGTATTAACTTATCTTCTAATTTTGAAATTTTTTAAGTTGCTGTTAAAAAATCTGCCCTAATTATCACAATTTAAAGCTCGAGGGCGGCGACGGCGAGGTCGACGGAAAGCTCGACGGCGGCGAGGTACGCTCCCTCCTTCCTCCTCCCCCTTCTTCCTCCTCTGCGCGTTCTTGATTCGAAAAATTGACTGACTCGGTATGCCACCGCCCAGGCGACTAGAGGTGAGCAAAACCGATTAACTTATCATCTAATTTTGAAAGTTTTTTAAGTTGCTGTTAAAAATATCTGTAAAGGGTTATATTAACTTTAAATTGTGATAAGTAGGGCAGATTAGAGTTTAAATCAAACCATATCCCAGACCCTCTGTAATGGAGGCACCACAAATATAACTCCTAACAACAAAATAGTAGCGGCACAGGGTGCAACCTAACCCCACATACACAGCTCAATGAGGGATGAAGGCTTTACTTACGTTCGAACCAATCCAAGTCGTGTTAAAAACATGCATCTGGAAAGGATAATTTGATTTATTTACTTGTCCTCTAAATTCAAGAGCTTTAGACTATGTTCTTCTAAGCTTAAAGGGTTAAAAGCTTAACGAATTATCTATGTTTTGAAAAGACATATGTTTTGGATTTTTTAAATCTATTTTCACTGTTTCAAAGGTGTGTTGTAGCACTTTAAAAAGTAAGTCAAACGAAATAGATCAAAATCTTAAGACTATCTCGAGAAGTTCTCTATTTCAAATCGTTCAGCTATCAGCCGTTCGAGAGAGGAAAAGCTTTGTAACAGAAAATTAACAGGTTATAACCAGCATATACCGATAAACAATGCAGTTCAAAGATGGAGTAATCTTTTGTGCCAAGAATTGGGCACGTACATCTCATCTCATCTTACAAGAACTATCCAAGCTACAAGCTTACAAGGTAGTGCCCTGGCTTCGATGAAAAAAAAAACAACCGAAGACGCAATCTGACGCCCTACTGTCTCTGCCTCAACCACTACTGCTAATCCTGCAAAATGAGTGGAAAAGAAAAGTAAAAGAAGGAAAAAGTCAGAAAAATAATCAAAATGCCATTAATAAAAAATAGGTTTTTCCGATGTTATTCATTAAGAGACATATCAACTGAGTGTTAGTTTCTTTAAGCCACATTAACCGAGTGTCATACAACCAATTTCCCCGTGTGCATAGGCTAGTTAGTGGCCATGGATTTGCTCTGGCTGACTAGCGTGTGGGCTAAGCCCATTGACTAACAAGTCCTAAGCTGAACAAAGCGGATAACACTAATAGGTTGAGCCGGCCATCATTGTTCCATTCCATTTCCCAGTCTTTTGGCTTTTAATCGAGGAAAAGGTATTGACTTGGTCACTGGACTTTTAAATTCTTTTGGTTTTCAATTAGAAAAAAGTAACAAACTCTGTTCGCTAGAGCTATCTCCTAGATGTTTTGGAGATCATCGGCTTCAGCTTGAGGTGGAGTGAATGGATCCCAATTCTCCTTGGGACGTCCTCCAAAGTCTTGCTAAACGACATATATCAAGCCAATCATTCCACCATGGCAAAGGAATTTGCGAGAGACCCACTATCCCCATTCTCTTCATCATTGCCATTGATCCTCTATGGAAACTCTTCGACCTCTCACTGATCTAGTTGTGGTTGCTCACCAGGCAAACTACTCTGTAAGCTAATAATGCAGCAGTCTTAATGCACCCTGTCCAAGAAGGATATTCAAATAACTTAGCAGATTCTTAAGTATTTCAGGCCTCAGAGCTAGTAACTAACTTTGAAAAGAGTGCAATCTTCCCTATCCATTGTGTAGACTTCCATTGCCACTACCTTGGTCTATCCCTTCACGCCACTAAACTTTCCACTAGGATCTCGAAGTGGAAGGGCCAACTCCTCTCAAAGGCTAGGAGGCTAACACTAGTAAACTCATGTCTTCTCCACCCTACAAACCTTGATATGTCCCTCCATAATGTGCATCATGCCCATCGCATCACAGCCGTATGGCGCACGAACCTTTCCCAATGAGGCGACAACACACTGCCTATGGGTGGGAAGTGGGTCATAGCCTAACGACAAAAAGACACCTTAGCTGTTACATGCAGCCTTTAAAATCCCATGTGGCCTTCTCTTACCTCCACAAGTCTCTTGTTTTGGGACAAAGCTTTGATACCACCTGATGCACCCCTCCCGGGTGCGCATCGTGCCCTTTGCGGCCTAGCCTGATACCACGTGATGCACCCCTCCCAGGTGCGTATCATGCCCTTTGCGGCCGAACCGTATGGCGCGTGGACCTCATCCAATAAGCGGACTACACAGTGCAGGGGACGAGTGCGTGTCGTAGCCCAACGAGAGAAAGACATGCGGTACTCTTCCACAAGTAGGTGGTACTATCAGACGTACCACCCTACCATTTTTCTCTTGGCAAAATAGGACAAGAGGAAAATGCACTGTCATGCTAAAAGGGGGCTGTCAGCGTATTTCAGCTGACAGGTTTTTTTGGGACCTAATCTGGTTGTTCGGCAGTGGGGGTGTGCGCAGCTAGCTCGCTCCTCTCCTCTCGCTTTGGCGCAAGAACACAAGAACAAAAACTAAGTTTTTACCTAGGTTTAGACCCCCCTAATCGGGTAATAGCCCTAGTCCTACTCAAGTCTCTTGCAACGTGTGAATTGGCTGATCTCTGGAGGGTTCGATCTCAGGATCGATTGTTTAACAAAAACCCCCATACAGACGCACCTCCCAACCCTTATACTCGGGCTGGCGTGGGTTACAACATGCTATACAATGTTTATTAAATGATCCAGCCACTGTAGCCATCATTCCCCCGGCCATTCTTGAACCTCGCCGCCACCTTTCTTGACTTCGTTCTAACAACGAGACGGGTTGGAAAGGACAGAGCGGCTCGCCTGCTTCGCCGACAACTGTGTAGCTGACATCACTAGCTGGGCGGGGGTAATCATGCCGTCAGACCCCTGCCTGCTCCGTCAGATCGGTTTTGTCGCATTAAATGACCCAGATTCAGTGTATCCCGGAGAAATCCTTAGCAAGGAAGTTTCCTTGCACCTTCGTCCTGTATCCCTGATAGTGGGTCCCGCGCACGCCCTGCTGCCACTGCGCACACGCCCATCCGCCTGTTCGTCGGGCGCCACGCGTCCCTGTTGTCCGGTGCTTGGGGCCTGGTCGCCCGCCTGCGCTCTGGGCGCCACGCGTCCTGGACAAACAGCTTTGAATCTTTACCTGATTTAGGCCCAATGTTGCTAAGTATGGGGCACTCCCTGATTGGACTCTGATCCCATGTGGCAACGAAGCGGGAGCACACCCCGACGTAGAATACACTGACAGGGGCATTGCCTTGTCAACTTGGCTAAGGTTTGTTGGCCAAAGACTATCGGTGGTCTTGGTGTGCCCAACCTCAAGAAATTCGACAGAGCATTGCACCCAAGGTGCTTTGGTTCACTTGGAAGAGCACCATCAAACCATGGATTGGAATGAAGATGCATTAGCAATGAAATTTCAACGACTTGTTTCTTTTATTTTGTGCATTCTTTATACCCTAGCAGACCGGCAAAAGCTTCTCCATTGTGTGGAATTTGTGTGCGCCACATGTACAAATTACCCACTAGAACACTAATAAAAAATAATATAATATTTTCACCGGCATACCATACACAGCACCTGGAAGGAGCAAAAACTCACCAAGGACAGAGAAATCACCGAATAGATCGACGAGCAGATGCACAGAAATTAAACGGCAAACCCCAATCCCTTAAACATGGAAGACAACAAAATAGAACTGTGAGTGCATCCCAAACAACTATAGACTCCAACCGATCACTCGTACTGCAAGCATGACTTAGGTTGTTGCCATGAGGCCTGCACGGGAAGGCGGCATTTAGGTTTCTAGGTAGAGCATCTGCACGACTGCTCATGCCGGCGAACCTCGACATTGACTACTTTCTTTGCGGCCGGCCGTTCCTTCTTCGCTTCCAGCTCCTCACCAATCCTTATGTAAGTTTTATCCACTCACTCCAGTGGCCGCGAGTGCGGCTAGGGTTTTCTTTGATTGCAAGCATGAATAGCCTGTTGTGTGACTGTTTAGTTATTCATGTGGTTTGCTGTAATTAATTTCGGTAACAAATTTAACACCACATTAATAGGGTTAGCCAGGTAATTTCGCATTTCAAATTTCCACTCATCCCAACACAAGCATGACGGCACGTCGTGAAATAGAAGCCACGTACGCATCCCACCACACGAATCGAAACACAAATCAAAGGCTAAGAATATCGTTGCCCAAAACATCCGAAGTAGACGCCTACTCCTTAGTAAGCCTGTTCATGGGCAGCCTGTCCCAGCGAGCCCGGCTACCGGTGCACCGGGCTAGGCTCGGGCCTTGGTCTGAAGCCCGGTCGCTTGGCCGGGCCGGGCTTAGGCCCAAAAAAATGTGCGTTAAGCCGCAAACGGGTTTACAGGTTTTGGGCCAGGCTTTCGAGCTTCGGGCTAGACTCGGGCTTGGTCCCATGGGACCGGGCTTTTCCTAGCCCGGCCCAAAAACCGGCCCGGTCCGGTAGATGATCAGGGCTACTCCTTAGCAAACTCGTTGAAATAGATCATGTTATTTGTTCGAAACTCTAATTGAGCCTATATAGCGTAGTTGTCTGCCGCAAAGAAGCTACAAGACCTACAGGGGTTCTCTAATATTCTTAAAGACATGTGCAGGTGACTCTAATTGCTAGTCGACATCCCGATGCATTGGATTGTACAAGGATAGGAAACTTTCTAAAATTCCATCTCACAAAAATAAGGAAGCAGATCAACCAAAAGTTCGATAGAAGCTAAAGTTTCCGAAAATATCGAAGCACTGGTCACGGGCCCTCACTTCAATTCCCATTGCGCTTTCATATATTGGTGGTTGTTGGCTCAAGACTATGTGAAGCAGGCCAAAAGAGTGACCTTCAATGGCTTCGTTACCTGCATAGTTTGGAATATTTGAAAAGAGTGCATAAGAGAATCTTCCAGAACTCCTATTTAGATGCGGCTGACACGACGTTGTTCATATATGATGAGTTGACGCTTTGGCGCTGTGCTTGAGACATTTATTTAATTAGTCCTATCCTTGTATATTTTCTTTTGTGTTGTGTGACATCCTAATAAAATTATTAGGTGTCCCAATATTTTTCCAAGAGAAAACCTAGATAATTCTTCACATTTTGCAGCTAGCATCAGCTTAATTCCAAGTTATTTGCTAATGGGCTGGATTAGCATGTGATTAAGGGCCCATATTAGAGAGTTTAGCACTTTGAGCCCACCCAAGAAGACCAAAGGCCCCTCCCCTGCGCCCTACACCCCTATATGACCCTACTCTACTGTTCCTCGCTGACCACTCCACCCCCCACCCCCAGACCTAAACCCTACGGCTCAAGATCCACTCCCCCGAGGACGTTTTTGAGGTAAACTTCATTTTCCCATAGGTAATTCTTCGTGTAGATGGTACCAGTAGCTAGATCTCGTCGAGACAAATAAAATGCATATGCGGATCATCCAAATCGGTGTTGTTTTCCGCCCGATAGAGCTCACCGTAGTTAGCTGTCTCCACGGTCCCGGCGATCCTCGGCGTTCGCGCCACCGGCGGGAGATCCGGAGCCAATAGGGCGCCGCCACGTCGCCCCAGCACCCCGCTCGCCGCACCCCGCGCACGCGACACACGCGCAGCACCACTCCCCGGCCGACGCGCGTCCCGGCGGGGCCTGCAAAACGCGTCCGTGCAGGACCGCGCCGGCGACGCCGCAAACCCTGCCCCGACACGCGTCACAGTGGGCCCCACTTCCCGCGTCGACGCCCGACAGCGCCGCCGCTCTCACGCAATCATGCCACGACACGCGCCCGTGGGTCCCGCCACCGCCCAATCCCGTATAGCCACGTGTCCCATGGACCCGTCGCTGATACTGGCGTCGCCCCATTTTCACCCTGCCAGATCCAGCCATCGCCGCTGACGCACGGGCTCGGCTAAGCCGTGGGCCCCGCTTGTCAGAGGCAGCCGCTTCGCCTGCCGCCTCGCACGCGACGCGTGGCACCACGTGCCACACGCACGCGCGGTAATCACGCAACTGCCACTGATCGGTGGGTCCACCCGAGCCGCATCAGCTAGGAGCCACGTGGGTTGACACTTGTCTAGACACGTGTCATGCCACGTCACCCTAACCAAGCACCCATTGGCACGTGGCATGCCACGTCAGCAGCCACGTGTCATGCCATGTTAGCACACGCACGGCCCGGAGAGCCACGTGGCACGCCATGTCACGGCCATCTGTCGCCACGCCACTACCACGCCAGTACCGCCCCGTCGCCACTGTTCCGTGGGTCCCGCTAGTACGTCGCTGGGAGTCACTGTCCAGTGGGCCCCACCTGTCAGCCACACGCCGCCGCGTCGGAATGGGCCGAGCTGGGCCGAGTGCGCGGGAGAAATTGGGCCGGTTCGGTCGGTTCGGCCCGTTTAAGGGTTAATTAGGTTTTTCTTTTTTTCTAGAATTTCCTATTTAGCCCGAAACTTCCTTGAATTGTTTAGGGAGCTTTGTAACTCCAAATTGGATGATTTTAGAGCCTAAAAATCACATTTAAATCCTAAAATTTTTCTGTATATTTAATAATTATTTTCTCTGTATTGATCTTGCTGTTATATTATTTGTTGTTTGTATGTTTAGACGGTGGTTGCGATTGTTGCCCGGAACCGGTGCAGGATTCGCTGAGTGCTGAGTTTTTCGAAGGCAAGCATAGTAACATATTCTCTCCAAGTTTTCCAATAAAATTTACTGTTGTTTATTTTCTGAATTATATGCATGCATGCAATTAGGCGTGAATACTCGAACATGTTAATCATCTATTAATATGCTTTAGCCACCATTGTGAACCCGTTGTATTTTTCTGGCCTATCCTTGATTAGAATGTGTACGACTGCATTGGATTTCACCATAAAATTGTGCCTTGTATGGCGTGTACCTCATAGTGGTGATTTTGGATGAAAATTAATCAACTAAAACTAGTGTAGATGACTTAGGGAAGACCCGACAGAGATGTTTTCGGGATTGAGGTGGTGTTGAGACGGTCTCCTCTAATAAGGACCCAAGCTTGTGTATTACTGGACCAAACCTTACTGTACAGCCACTTGTGCCTTCGGCCTTGACTTAGTACACTACGAAACCCACTAACCATTAGCTCGTAGGCTGGCCGGTTACGTTTCGGCACTGCTGCCCTAGGGGGAGGCTTGCAACATCCTCTAAGTGGTAGGTGCGTTCCTAAGACCGAATGGCTTAAATAGGGAACGACTCACGGGTGGTGTCCAGACGTAGTAGGCGCCCTACTGTGGCGGGCACCGGCGGGGCCGGGAAAACAAAAAGAAAGGGCTGGTGAAGTGGTGGGCGTAGTAGGCTGGAAAAGTCTTGTACCGTTTCTCCTAGTGGATGAGACGGGGCTTGTGGGAAAACTTGTACACACTCTGCAGAGTTAAAACTATCATGGTAGCCGTGTCCACTGTTATGGATGGTTTGGCAGGTTTGCGCTCGTAGATGCACCTCTTTTCATAATAAACTTAACTAGAATAGGCTGGGATTAGCCTGATGCGAGATGCATCTTCTTTTGGATATCAAGAGACTCTATTGATGATCATGTATTCACCAACCTAAAACTTGAATAACTAAAAGATGACTAGAAGTAGGATTTGGGTAAAATAACCTAATCCCCTCCTTGATCCTGCACTCATATTTAAGGATTACTTGCTGGGTAGTCGCGTACTCATTAAATTGCTCGCGAACATATTTTATTCAGATTACGGTCAGGACCAAGGAGACCCTGACGAGGAAGCGCAAGGCTAGCTAAGGTGTTCGGGTCAACACCTTGGAGTTCATCATAGTTATTTAATTGGAACACTCTGATGTTTTCTGCTTATTGTTAATCCCGCATAGACTATCAACTAGTATGCAAGTTTGCTTTTGTAATAAAATACTATGGTTTACTCATATTTTACTTTAATTAAATATACTGTGATGATTTCACCGTATTGTCTAGCACGAGATACTAATCTGGGATTAGTATCGACTCGTGGTGCTGGATTCCCATTACAAGTACTGGGGTCACGACACGTTGTATATTCTACCTCTCCTTTAATGGAATGTCGGAACTCCCGCCCTTTTAACCCTCAAAAAGATATCAAAGCACTAGAATAAAAAATAGATATCTCCTGTGGTTTTATTTGACTTCCACACCGCCAAGCACTTTTTAACAGAATAGATTGTCAGATTACAACATAGATAATACCACTGAATTTGCAGAAACAGTAGCAAACATCAAGGACAGTTTTCGAGGCCAGCAGTGATAAGTGGGTGTCAATGATCTCCAGTATGTGGTTGCTACCTGATTCTTGCATTTGCATGGGATAATGATGGAGCGTAGAGCCTCTTAATTCACTTAACGGGCTGTAAGACACCAACTATGGTCTCCAAAATCATGTGGTAGGAGTCATCAATGTAGAAGAAATAAGCATTTCTCCAGCTCTCGCTAAACAACATCGTACAGAACACCATCCAGAGGCCAAGGATAAACCCAACAATCATTGACAGATGAAAAGATGACACCCTGGGTTTATCTTGCTTCCTCTCTGGATAATTTTGCATTGTCGTCTCGTTGCCAGAACAAGTGTTTGTCAGGGGAGGTCCACATAAGCCGGCATTTCCAATGTAGATGAATGCTGGATTGTCAAGCGCCTGGAGCTGATTCCCTGCTGGGATTCTTCCAGATAGATTATTGTATGACAGATTCATAAAGCTTAGAGAAGTCAGAGCTGAAATGCTCGAGGGGATTTCACCGGATAATTGATTGTACGATAGGTCCAGTGATTCCAGTGCCTTGAGATCACCAATGTTCTCTGGTATTCTTCCACTTAGATTGTTCCACGAAAGGTTTACGTTTTTAAGTCCAACTAGAGCACTAATGTTTCTGGGAATTGTTCCGGTCAGCCTATTACAGGACAGATCAAGGTTTACCATATATACAATACCTTTAGAATATTCAAGTTCCCGTCCTTTCGTAAGCACTGATGTGTTCTGTGTGATAGAAATAATGTCATCGACCATTTTATCTCCATATGTTGTGGCGAATGTCAAATCTGTTATGCTCTTAAAAGAACTATTGTCCCCTGGATACCTCATTGCATTCAGGTGTACTATTGACTCGGGTATGACTCCAGAAAAGCTGTTACATGCTAGGTCCAAATACTGAAGCCTTTGAATCTTTGTGAGCTCAACAGGAATCTGACCTGAAAACATATTGAACCGTAAACGTAGCAGTGCTAGTGATGGTAACTTCTTCCCTAACCACGCTGGTAATTCTCCAGAGAATCGGTTGAATGCAAGGTCAACAAAAACTAGATTTGAACACATTTGAAGAAATGATGGGAATGCTCCAGAAAGATTGTTGTTGTTGAATTTTATTGAAGCCATATCTTGGAAGCCATTCTGATCTCCCTGCTGACCACAAGAAGGTACCTCTCCTACAAGCATGTTGTATGACAAGTCCAGTTCTATAATATGCCACATTTTACACATTGATGTTGGAATGGTGCCAGATATCAAATTGTTCTGAAGATTGAGCACAAACAGCACTATGTTTCCAAAATCTAATGGCAGTGTCCCTGATAAAGAGTTACTAGATAAGTCCACGT
>SPJY01004650.1:1086157-1108867 GCA_005191435.1 Raddia distichophylla | reverse complement strand
CGGCCGGGGCGGAGGGAGGAGGCGGCGGGGGCGGCGGGGGTGTGCGGAGCAAGAGGCGGGCCCGCCGGGGAGGAGGAAGGAGGCGGCGGGGGCGGCGGGCGGAGCGGGCGGCGGCGAGGGCGCCGCCGGCCGGGGCGGAGGAAGGAGGCGGCGGGGGCGGGGACGGCGCGGAGGCGGATGCGGCTGAGGGAGAGCGAGGGGGTGAGGGGGCGAGGCGGACTCGGGCGGGGCGGAGCCGCGGAGGAATGGAGACCGAGCGGGGGGGTCGGGGGACACGTGGCGGCGGGGGAGCGATCCCGTCGGGGGGCGGGGCCGACGGGATCCCGTCCCCTAGTAGCCCCCTTTTATTTTTCCCAAGTGCTTCATTCATGGGGCTTCACAGCTAGTACAAGCGGGTGAGAAAGTGGATAGCTGAATGCGCCCCATCTGGTTTGCCGCCGGCGCCGGACGCCGAGAAATCACCCTGGTCGTGTAGTTTTCTTTGTACTGCGTGCCACTTACTATTTACGAAGCTACCTAGCCCACTTTAAGAGGACCAAAACAGCAGTGGTCGAGTGTTTGTTCTCGTCTATTTGTTTTTTTATTTATCTATACTTATTTTCTAACTTTATAGATCTTTTAACTTAAAATCAAGAACGGAGTGCATTTTTATTTGACGTATTTTAGAGATCATAGAAAAGTCTTTGATAGAGATAAAATAGGTTAAAAATCAAATTATTTTTAAATAAGCAAAGATAAATAAATATATAAATCAATCAAATAAATTAAATAAGCTGGCGAGCAAAGACCCTCGAGGGCCCAATGGAAAAAGTTCAGAGTTTTTTTTTCTAGCTTTAGATATACCTTCCACACTTCTATGGGTCAGGACCGTCAAATGCTATAGCACGTAACCTTTGCATGGTCTAATAATTGAGCGGTAACCCCATGTAGTCAGTAGCATGGTAGAACTATATTTCAATATATTGGGTCTCCATTATCAAAGCCTAGTTCTTGCCCATCCGAGTGACCCTGAAATACACAAGTCCTGTACATGGGCTGGATGTGGAATAAATTTCAAATAATTAAGCAAGAGAGAGCAATACCGTCAATAGTTGTGTATAAGTTTCCACGAAGTCATAATTAGGAAGTGGTGCCTTTTCAGGTTGGTTTTTCATTGACCCCTACAATAAAACAAAATCAGCTATCAAAGGTCATTCAAAAAATAAGAACTAGCAATTTTGGTTAATTATAGCTTACTGTTTCTTTTTCAGGTCCATTCTTCTTGTTTTTAGGTAGTTTTTCGACCCAACATCTCTTTCGTTTTTTGATCCACCCTTTCTTGTTTCTTTTTTCTTGAGGCCAATGACATGTGAACTATTGGCTGGTGCTTCTCTAGTAGTGTTGTTCGAACATTGCTTTACCCCAACATCTTGCAACAAGTCATTTGGTGCCTCATTGCTAGATCTAGCGGAACATTCCTTGATTTTTTTCCTCAACCTGCTTTTCAAGCCTATCAAATGCATTATCCAACAATAAAGACATTTCTTCAAAAAGAAATGCCCCAGAGGACAAAGAAACTGCCCTGTGTGAAAGCCACCTATAGTGGCGTGTAGCCAAGTCCTCCAAAACATTTCTCCCAGCATTGTCCTGAACAATTCCATACCGTGCTTCCCTTGTCCATCGCTTCAAAACATATTGGTCAGGTAATTGCTTGATATCCATTAATTCGAGAACTTTGATTGCATGGCTACATAATATGCCATATCGCTCAAACTGCTTACATGTACATGATAAGTTGCACTCTCGAAAACAACCACTAACTATGTGCTCTTCTTCAATGGTGAACTCGTCATCAAGAGATCTAATAGAGACAATATATGCACCTTCATTATCTGACAGTTTGGCATAGGCGGACATAGACCTTTCATGAACAAGTTGGAATGCTTCAAATATTTGAGGAGTGTATAGTTTGCTTGCTTGAAGCAACATGGGGATTTTCATTTTAATTTGGGGCAATTTGTTTCTTGACTCATTCTCTAATTTTATCCCCCTTTCTCTCTTTGCTTGAACAGCTCTCTCAAAATGCTTGAAAAAGCGAAGAATATTTAGCTCAGAGTTCAAATAATCTTTCAAATGACAGTTTAATCTTTCCCTCAATTGTGTACTTCTAATTCCTAGCATGTACACATTTCTCATAAAGCTTGATGAGGACATCACCAGCGTGGATACGATCAGTGTGACCGCTGCCCCTCCTTCCTCTCCGACCGCTACAACGACTACCGACGCTGCTCCATCTTCGTCGTCGAGGGGCCTTAATCCTGAAGCCCAGCCTTTCAAGCCTTCTCCGAAGAAGCGGCACAACAAGTCCAAGACTCGCGAGGCCTTGACGACTCAAGGAAGGCCCACATGGAGCCAAAGGCGTCAAAAAGCCCGGTTCGGCCATCCAGAAGCACGTCAACTTCAAACTGGCATAACTTGGACTCCCGAACTCCGATTTCGGCGTGCGACCTCTCGTTGGAAAGCTTAGGAGATAAGCTTTCCAATGAATCCAGCTCCACATCTAAATTCATCCAGGAACGTCGGGAAAATATGGAACAATGTTTCGGCCCAGAAACTCAGGGTGCTGCGACACCGTATTTTTTGGCATATGGCCCATGTATCCACTAGGGTTTGGTGGTGGCTGCACCCTTGGGCGCCCCACTTCCCCTGCCGCCGCTATATATGTGGCCGCCGCTGTTTTTCTACATTTAGGTTTGTTGTGTTTTGGTTGACCCCTTGTGCGTCCCTTCTCATGTTCGCGTGTGTCGACTAGACCACCCGTGACGAGAAACAGAACCTTACCCTTTCATGAGTTGATTTATAAGTTATCATCTTGTTCTTGCTTGTTCTCGGTTGCAGCAGGTTCAAGGATCGATCGGGTTTCGACTTGGTTGATAGGTTCAGCGAGGTGACGTTGCGATTGCTTGGTTGCTAATTTTGTGGTTAGTAGCCGATCCATCTACTTCGTTGTACACCAAACCGACATATCGTTCCTCACCAGAAGATCGGGCCGACCTAGTGCGCATCAAGTGGTATCAGAGCGACGGTTGCCTGATGAGAACATCTAGCCTTAGTTTTAGATCTGTTCGTGTTCATCCTAGAGTACAGAAAATTGCCCCACAAAAAAAAGATTTGAGTTCGTCATCACGTCCACCATCCAAGCCACTTTGTGCCTTCGCAATTTTCGTTCTCAGTTTCGCTTTGTTGTATTTGTGTCCATGGTTATAGTCTTGTTGCTGGTTTAGAGTAAGTTCTTGGTCTAATTTAAGTCTTGCATCTTGACGTTGAGTCTAACGCCATCACGTCGTCGTCGCCGCCACGTCCAAATCGGGTGTCAATCTGTTCAGTTCGGTATTTTACCTTTATCTCCTTCGTCTGAACTCCAAATTGGCCAAATTCGGGTCCAAATTATAGCTCAGAAAAAGTTCTACAACTTTGTCCATTGTGAGAAGTTCCAGAAACACCGTTTTTCCGGCCCAAATTCGCGATTGAAGTCAATCCGTCTTGTCTCGGGTTTTCTGAACAGTCTGTATTACGGGGCCGATATCTCCTATATTCATTGTCCAAAATTGGTGTTCCATATATGTAAATTGATCAGAACGAAAAGATCTACAACTTTTCTGTTATAAGTTTTAGTGTTTGATGCCTCCAAAATTCAAAAAAACAGCATAGAAAGTTTCTGCATAGTAGATCTGTTTTTTCAGGAAGAGAAAATTGTGTGTTTGTGTATATATCTTGTAATATCTCATATGCGGCACTATTGATATTTGAAAAAAGATTAAAAAAAGGCAAGTACATAAAAAGAAGCCGCACAATGAGAAAAAAAAGAAAAGAGAAAAAAAAGTAAGAAAAAGAAAGAAAGAAAGAAATCAGAAGTGCTTGCATCTTTTTGTATTCAGTGTTACGTTATTCGTTTTGCTTGCTTGAGCTAGCTCTAAGAACGAGTTTAGGCCAGCAACTTTGACAATTACTTTGGATATTTATTCAGCTTTGCTATTCTGTTTTCGATATTGCATATTCCTTACTACATATTGAACCTGTCCATGCTCCACATACTACTAACCTACAGGAAATGTACCTTGCAATCGTTTTGTCACCTTCTGAGTGCAGGATGCCACCAGTTATCGATTGACCTTGACAAGTTGCAGGGTAAGAACTTGTATGATTTTGGTGAGAGCTTTGAGAGTGAATACTTGTCAATTCCAGCTCCTATTAGTAGATAGGTTATACACCCCTTTGTGTATTTTCTTGTCTACTACTAATAATGGCAGGTTCACGAAAGAACGATGACCTCTATTATTTCGAGGATGATCCAAGCATTCCGCCAGCAACAAAGAAATACATGCGGAAAATTAATCATGAGTTCGAGGAAAAATGGCGAAATAGAGAATATAACGGTGGGAAGGTCGAGCATGGGACTATTCCTTCAACCAAGGATAAGAAGACACCATTGAGGAAAGAATTGAAGCTCGCATCACCCAAAAAGAAGGATAGTAAGTGTGATTCAAAACTAACAATCAGACTGTTCTTACTATTCCTGCGACTAACCCTGTAGGCAAGAATGATCAAGATGGTGTGCATTTGAGTGCTGCAATGACGAACAACTACAAGAGCTTTTCATCACAACGTATATTTAGTGCACCACTGGAGCATGCTAACGAAACTCAACGCAACAACTTATTTCAAACCAAGTTTGTTGTACAAGAACGTGCGGTGTATGTCATCATTGATGGAGACAACTGTAGCAACCTTGCAAGTTTACATATTGACTTGACCATGACTCCACTTCAACAACCTTACTCGATGAAATGGTTCAACACAAGTGGTAAGGTTGAGCTAACACAAACTGTGCGAGTTCCTGTCTCCATTGGTTCATACCATGATCATGTCTATTGTAATGTCATACCTATGGAATCATGTTCACTTTTGTTAGGTAGACCTTGGTTATATGATGTTGATTCTATTCACTATGGTAGAACTAATAAATATACTTTCATGTTTAATGGAAAGAAAATGGTTTTGAAACCCATGAGTCCTGTTGAAATAATTAAAGATAAACAAAAGAGAGCTCAAAAACATAAACAAGAGGGTGATAAAATTGCTAACAACGCGCAAAACACTGAAACAAAAATAAAGGAGGCAATTCATTTAGATAAAACTATGACCTCCCCTGATATTGCATTGGACACATATGTTTCTTTGCCCTCTATTGTCACTAACATTTTGCAGGAGCATAAGAAGGAGTCGAGGACGACTCCAATTCAAGAAGGGGAGGATGATTAGGACATCACCAGTGTGGATACGATCAGTGTGACCGTTGCCCCTCCTTCCTCACCGACCGCTACAACGACTACCAACGCTGCTCCATCTTCGTCGCCGAGGGGTCTTAATCCAGAAGCCCAGCCTTTAAAGCCTTCTCCGAAGAAGCGGCGCAACAAGTCCAAGACTCGTAAGGCCTCGACGACTCAAGAAAGGCCCACATGGAGGCCAAAGGCGTCAAAAAGCCCGGTTCGGTCATCCAGCAGCACGTCAACTTCAAACGGGCATAATTTGGGCTCCCCGAACTCCGATTTCGGCGTGCGACCACTCGTTGGAAAGCTTAGGAGATAAGCTTTCCATTGGATCTAGCCCCACATCGAAATTCATCCAGGAACGTCGGGAAAATGCGGAACAATGTTTCAGCCCAGAAACTCATGGTGCTGCGACACCGTATTTTTGGGCCTATGGCCCATGTATCACTAGGGTTTGGTGGTGGATGCACCCTTGGGCGCCCCACTTCCCCTGGCCGCCGCTATATATGTGGCCGCCGCTGTTCTTCTACGTTTAGGTTTTGTTGTGTTTTGGTTGACCCCTTGTGCGTCCCTCGTCGTGTTCGCGTGTGTCGACTAGACCACCCGTGAAGAGAATCAGAACCTCACCCTTTCATGAGTTGATTTATAAGTTATCATCTTGTTCTTACTTGTTCGCGGTTGCAGCAGGTTCAAGGATCGATCGGGTTTCGACTTGGTTGATCGGTTCAGCGAGGTGACGTTGTGATTGCTTGGTTGCCGATTTAATGGTTAGTAGCCGATCCATCTACTTCGTTGTACACCAAACCGACGTATCGTTCCTCACCAGAAGATCGGGCCGACCTAGTACGCATCAAAGCTTGATCCATTACTATTGTGATGGTTCAAACGCTTAATGGCATTTTGCATTATATGCCAAATGCATAAGCCATGCCAAGACTGGGGGAAAACTTTTACTATTGCCTTTGCCATTGCAGCATCTTGGTCAGTGTAAATAGTTCTAGGATGCTTCTGGTTATGAGCAACTAAAAACGTTTCAAAGAGCCATTCGAATGATTCAAAGGACTCATCATACATAAGAGCACCCCCAAATACTACAATTTCTCTGAAGTGGTTGAATCCAACAAAAGAACCAAACGGCCGACCCTCCATGTTTGTTCCAACGGTGGTATCAAAAGTAACAACATCACCAAAATATGCATAATCTATTATCATTTTTGCATCAGCCCAGAAAATATTTGCTATTTGTTCTTCGCTGTCCCATTGCAAAGCAAAGTAAAAAGAGGGGTTCTCTACAACCTTGTCCTAGAAATATTGCATTATGCTTCCTGCTTCACCGTACTTCATCTCTTTTTGGCGTTTAGTACGCAAATAATTTTTATGATCACAACAAGTGTATCCAAGATTAGACGCCCCTCCGACATGCCTACTAGCTAAATCATGAGCTGTCCTAGGCCGAATTCCCGAATCATCTGCCATTTCTATTTCAAAATCTTGAATAGCTGATATGCTTTGTGATGGCATCAAATGAACAGTTTCTAGAATTTGGAGCATATGATTGTGTTCAAGAACCACAACACGTACCTCATATTTTCTAGTAGCTCGATTCAAGGTAAATCCCATGTGCACTTTAAAACCAGTTCTTGTCTCCGCTCGAGGATTCTTAGTCAAATGGTCTCTTTTGTCCTTTCCACGAAAGCCTTCCTTGAAACAAACAAACCGGCAAGATGTAACAGTGGTTTTATTTTTACTTGTGTTTTCATACTTCTTTCTGACACTAAACCCCATTCGACCTCCACAGTATTTCCAAAACTTTTGTGCATCATCTATATTACTAAATGCCATACCAACTTGACGAATCCAACTAGGCAATATGTTCTCTCTGCACATAATAAAATCCACATGATTAGAAAATACATCCCTGTCTAAAAAAATACATTCAAGCAACAAAAAAGATACAACATCAAGATCGATTTTCTTTGAAAATAACAAAATCAAAATGTTGCTCTTACTTATCCTCTGGAGCCAATGTTTCTTCGTGCGGAGGGTTTGTTGAATCCGGCTGACATCCATCGTTGTCTCCTTTATCCATTATGTTAGTGGATTGAAGGAGGGGGAGCTGATTCGAAGGCAGTGCTAAATCATCACTGCTAGGAGGCGATGGAGATGAGGCATCTGTGTGTTTTCTCAGCAAAACAGCGAGCAGAGGCAGCAAATCAGAGGAGCAATGCTAGGAAAGGCGGCAAATCAGGGGAACATCGCTTTTTTCCCGCGTTTTTACCATGGGGAGATGGAGAAATATTCACTGGACTTCAAGTGGCTCGTGGGCCTGCGTTGGATGGTGAGGGAACGGCTGGATGGTTCGACTGCCCCTCTGCAGCCAGTTTCCTCAACATCAGAGGATGCGCTTCCCTCCCTCCAATACCCTTAAATGGTACATATGTCGTGGCCCCTCTAACCCCTCCTTCAATTTTGCAAGATCGTCATTGGAGACTCCAGGCGTCGGGTCCCCTATTTTGGCCAATGCCATTCCCTATTGTTGCCAAGCTACCCATGCTGTACCATGCTCCCTCAAGCACCTGGTAAGCAGCCACTACACCCCTAGACTCCCGTGCATGCGCTAAGTCCCTCACGGGCGAACCGTAGCTTGGACGTCGTAGTGCACTTAACAGAGCACTGCTCTGTCGCATAGCACCGTGCCGTCGCGTCTGGTCACTCCTGGCCTCGACACGAGTGCTAGCAGTTGCATGGTGATGTGCTAAACCTGTCGCGCCTAGGCATGCTGATAATCATCCTAGTGTGTCGCCATGCCATGGGTCATGACGGTTGCCGCGTTGTCGACTGGAGGTAGACGAGGGGTCGGATTTGTCGAATCTGCGCCAAGATCCGTGCTGGCTCTGGGCGCGTGGCCTAGGAGTCATCGGCAAGTGGACCCCACATGTCGGGGTTGTTTGTGTAGAGGGTTGCCAGCAAGAAATGAAGACTCACTGACCAGTGGGCTCGTGGCGCACTCTTCAGGTTAAAGTGGAAGCACAATAAACACCCACCTCCCTAAGCGCGAAAGCGCATCCCTAGCTATGTCTTTTACGTGTGTGCGCGCGCGCAAGGGTCTGCACTATAATTTCTAGCTTTGAGTAATAAAATAATTGTAGTAAATAGAAATAAATTTAAATAATAGCTAGAGACACCAAAAAAACCTTAGAAAAAATAGAATAAATTCTAGATCACATGTCGTACTTTATAAAAATATTCCTATAACAATTGGTACTCAAATAGGCCCTAAAATAGATCGTAAAGTTTATTTTAAGGTATTAAGCAATACAAATAATGGGCTGAAATGATTTTCTATTGTTTAAAATTAGTTAAGAAAAATTAGAAATTTACAGAAAATATAATTTACTCCATAAAAAAAGAAAGTAGCAGTAGTTTTAAATTTAAATTTAAGCTAAAATAATAATGTGAAATTAACTAAAATTTCCCCTTTTAATGTTTTTTTTTGTCTATTTGACCGTTTTGCCTTAGGCTGGATGCCTGGAAACACTGAAATCCAATATTCGTCCTTCACCACACAAGCAAAAATACTACGTCCTATAGTTAGTTGACGTGTTAGGTTTTTCCTCGGTCAAACTTTTAAAACTTTATCTATAATTTTTTTAAAACCTATTTGGATTGCGTACATAAAAAGCATATACATATAAATTTGTCTTGAGAAAATACTTTCATAATATTATATTTTTTGGATTTTGTAATTAAATTTCATTAGTAATTAATGATCAAAGTTGTATTTCGAATATCATGTCAACGTGCAAATTGAAATGTATTATAAAAATGGAGGGAGTACCGAACAAGGTTACTGCAGCAGCTAGCCCATGCTGTCATGCAGAGCAAACGGAGGTATAGACTGTTGGGCGTTTGCCTTTGGGCCTTTGCCTTTGGGCCTTAGCCTGTTGGCTTGATTAACACGGAGGGGGCAGCTGCTTAGCAGCTTGCAGCACACAGAGGAAGGGAGCCTTCCTCTTGTTAGCACAGCGGCGGCGGCTGGAGTGGCTGCAACGGCCAACTCCGCATGGGGCGGGAGCGCCTGCGCGCGTGGCCGTGGTGGCCGGACTCCACGGGGTTCGTTGCGTTGTCGCTGCATAAAGGGAAACCCTCTTTCTGTTCTTGAGATAAGCATTGCATTCCCCATCTTTTCCCTGACCTTGTGTGCTACCACTGCTGCGACTCGCCGTGAGCTTGTGAGTTTGCCCACCATGCCAAGGGTCATCACGGTTGCCGCGTTGCCGACTGGAGGTAGTCGAGGGGTCGGAGCTGTCGAATCTACGCCAAGATCCGTGCTGGCTCTAAGCGTGTGGCCTAGGAGTCATCGGCAAGTGGACCCCATATGTCGGGGTTGTTTGCGTAGAGGGTTGCTAGCAATAAACGAAGAGTCACTGACCAGTGGGCTCGTGGCGCACTTGTCAAGTTAAGTGGAAGCACAATAAGCGCCCACCTCCCTAAGCGTGAAAACGCATCCCTGGCTATGTCTTCTACGTGTGTGCATGCGCGCGCGCAAGGGTCTACGCGGTATTTGGGTCGACCCATTATTGTGCATGCGAATTTCTAGCTTTGAGTAATAAAATAATCGCTGTAAATAGAAATAAATTTTAAAAATAGCTAGAGCCTCCAAAAAAACCTTATAAAAATAGAATAAATTCTAGATCACATGTCGGACTTTATAAAAATAGTACTGTAACAATTGGTACTAAAATAGGCCCTAAATAGATTGTAAAGTTTATTTTAAGGTATTAAGCAAAACAAATAATAGGCTGAAATGATTTTCTATTGTTTAAAATTAGTTAAGAAAAAATAGAAATTTACAGAAAATATAATTTACTCTATAAAAACAACAAAGTAGCAGTAGTTTTAAATTTTAATTTAAGATTAAAATAATAATGTGACATTAAAGAAAATTTCACCGTTTTGCCTTAGTCTGGATGCCTGGAAACACTGAAATTCAATATTCGTCCTTCACCACACAAGCAAAAATAGTACGTCCTACAGTTTCATAATACTTGACGTGTTAGATTTATCCTCAACCAAACTTTTAAAACTTTATCTATGATTTTTTTAAAACTATTTGGATTGTGTACATAAAAAGCATACATATAAACTTGTCTCGAAAAATACTTTTATAATATTATATTTTTGTGGATTTTATAAATAAGTTTCATTAGTAATTAATGGTCAAAGTTGCATTTCGAATACTATATCAACGTGCAAAGCGATAAGTATTAAAAAAATGGAGGAAGTACCGAACAAGGTTACTGCAGCAGCTAGCTCATGTACAGAGCAACGGAGGTACAGACGTGGTACGTGGCAGGCGCAGGAACGACGGAGTTGGATGCCGTGACCTCTTGTCCTGTACTATGCTGCGGTGATCACCGGCCACAGGACGCGTGCGTACGTCCGTCGTTTCGACGACGCAGATTTGCAAGGACGCAAGTACGGTCTCGATCACGAACGAGCTCATCTCACAAAAAGGAGGACAAAAACTCTTGTCGCCGCCATTCAATTTTGCACGAGGTTTTGCGAGGTGCAGTGCAAGGAGGGAGACGGCGACATCGACCGCGCGCGCAGGGCATTTTATCGGGATTTCGCCGAAGTCAAGGCCCTCCGTCCCTCTCGTTTCACGGTACTCCCTTGTTCCAAATTATAGTTCCTTTTGAATATTCTATTTAACTATTTGTTTTATTTAAAAAATATATGTAAATATTATTTATTTTGTTATGATTTGTTTTATCATTAAACATACTTTAAGCATGACTTATTTTTTTACATGTTTGTACTAATTTTTTTGAATAAGACGAATGGTCAAAAGGCACGTCTAAAAATCAACGATGAACTACAATTTAGAACGGACGGAATAACAAGTAAGGTGTTTGGCGCGTTTGCGCTTATAGATTTATGCCGACATACAGAGTTTATATCTAACTTATAAATTGTTTTAAAGTAATCTCCAATTCATAATCAATCTCTAATATATCAGATCAGATTTAGAGTTTATCTTTAATATAAGGAAACACTAGAGAACGGGAGTTCGGACGGGCCGGACTCCTTGCTCTCGCGCTCACTCGTGCATCTCCCCTCGCGCGCGTCCTCTCCCTCGCGAGCTCCTCCTCATCCTCCCCGCGTCTCCTCGCCCTCGCACCCTCCTCCCGCGCGCTCCTCGTCGTCGCGCGCATCCTCAGCCGCCCCGGGCCTCGCGTCTCCTCCTCCAGCGCCACGCGCTCCTTCCCTCCGCCGTCGCCGGTGCCGCCCCACCGCCTCCTTCCTCGCTTGGCAGCCGGCGCCGCCCCGTCCTCCTCCACGCCCGCACGCACAGGGGAGCTCCCCCCTCGCCGTGCTCCAAGGGCCGCCGCTAGATCTGGAGGGGGCCAGTGACCACGACGATATGGGAGCACGGGGTGTCAAGCTCGCCGTCGCGCCATCCGACAAGAAAGAGGCAGGGTCTCGCCGTATCCGGGGAAGGAGGAGGCAAGGTAGATACCCATCCTCATTTCAGACTCGAAACCTGAGGTTCGTTTTTGGAAACGTAGGATTTCTGTGCTGAAACTTTGGAGTTGTACATATATAAAACTTTCTGTTTTCCTCGATCTGGAACTTTGGAGGACTCCGCTCATGGAAATGTACTTTTCTCCTACTTAAACTTTAAGTTTTAACTTTTGAAACTTGAATCTCTGCCTACCGAAACTTGAACTTTGCACTATTGAAACTTGTCTTACTCTTGAGGCGCTTTCTGAAACCTTAGGTTTCATCGCCAAGTTGCACGAAACTTGAGTTTCACGATCTCGAAACTTCGTTTTTTTCTAGAAACTTAGGTTTTGCTCACTGAAACTTGTATATCGCCTATCAAAACTTGAATTTTGTACTGTCGAAACCTGGTTCTTATTCTCGAAAACTTTCTGAAATCCCAAGTTTTGTCCCCAAGTTTCCACGGGTTATCAAGTTTCCACCGTTATTTTTCAAGTTTCAGTAGGTATCCGCGCAAGTTTCCTACTGACGTCAGCAGGTTCGGACGGGCCGGACGTCCGACGCCTGGCGCTGCCCTTTAATATATTATATCAATTCTATTAGTTTGTTATAAAAGATTATTTATTTATAATTTTTTATCTGATTTGGTGGACAGGAATTGAATGGTTATCTGATTGATGAATATTGATCGGATGGTAGAGGATTTTCGGATGACGTGGCACATTACAGCGGCTTCGTTTTCCTCCTTTGGTGCGCCTGCGGCAGCGCCTCGGGAACCAGCGGCGCTGGCCGGCCACACGATGTCGCTCTGGTCGAGCTCCAAGGGCGGTGCGTCGGGGCCCGACTTCGGCTGCTTGAGGAGGCCAAAAAATCGGAGGGCGGTGGCGGCGGGTGACCGCGGCATCGGCATTAATCGATCCAAGAAAAAGATGCTCGATCCCTTTGATCGATCCTCGCCGGCTAGGGGCTATGGCACTGCGCTCATGGACTCACGCGTCATGCATGTTCTTGGGTGCGTGCGAGTAAGTGAGCGTTGGTGTACGTTGGGTCTGGGCTTTGGCCGTGGTGGTATATATAAGTATAACACCATTGCTAGTTATTAGGCGATTGAGATTTATTTATCTCTCAGTCAATTTTCTCACATACGTGGATATTCGTTGCATCTTTTATGTGCCCTATGGAGATGTTTGATTAACGGTTTAGAAAATCGACTGAGAGTTAAATAAGTCTCAGTCGCCTGATGAGAAGTCAGTCCCTAAATATAATGGTGGGCTTGGGATTGCTCGTACACGTTTCCTAAGTTTGTACTTATGCACATATTAGTCTCGGTTCATACACATTTGTGTTGTACGCAGTTTGTACATATGCAAATAGATCTTTTAACGTACAACATAAGTCAAAATTACAATAGATGGTGTATATTTTTTTTAGAATTAATGTATAATGAACGGTGGAGATCTTTTCTTTTTTCTACGATTAACGTGAGTTTTTTTTAGTATTTTTCAATTAATGTGGGAATTTTTAAAATTTTAGGATTAGTGTGGTGGCTCCGTTTAACTCTACTATATATATATAATAAGTAGATAGATTGACAGATCTTTTCTCTCTCCAATTAGCATGGTATTTTCTAGTATTTAGAATTAATGTGATGACTCTATTTAGCCGTGCCTTTTAACCTCTAACTGGTTATACTCCAACACTGTTGTAGCGATTGATTATACTTTGACAATGTTGCAGTCACAATTTTGGGTCCTTTTGTATCCAGTTAATTAATCAGCCATTCCAGCTATCCGCTTCAATTACTGTGTCCGTTCTGCCTTCTTAACACACAGCTGAAACTTCCCCTGCCTTGGCTAAGGCTAGCTAATTAATCTAGATATCTCAATCACTGAATCACCCCAAGCACGATATAATACAGAATGGTGACGGGGAGCGATATAAAAATCCCAAGAATAACCCTGCAAAACACAAGACCAGAATACACAATCAACCGGGATTCACAGGAACAAAGCGAAAACATACAGATAATATTTTCCAAGTTGACAGCATGCATCTGGTAAATTAAGAAACAGACCCTGTGCTCATGATGTCCGCGTGGACCTTGTACTCTTCAGCGTACACGAAGGACGTCGTTGCCAGGGGGAGAGCCGCCTGCATTCAGGTGAAAATTGTGATTAGTGAGTGTGATTGCAGATGTATTTTGATTTTTTTTGGTATTCTAGCAGTTAATCCTGTATTTCATCTGTTTTTTTGGTATTCTCGCAGTTAATCCGGTGTTTAATTACTCTTTGGTAGGAGTACGTCCTTGCAGCCATTAAAAGTGGAAAAAAAGGATCCAGGAGGTCAACCCTGATATATTGGCAAAGGCACATGTGAAATGATGATGGGCTGGGTGGACATGCTGGCCTAGAAAGTACTCCTTGTCTGACGGCTCACTTCTACAGCTATCACAAACGTGCACGATTCACACATCTGTGACCATGCACGCTCTTTCCGTTATATGCAACGGAAAATGGTGTCCAGGCGATTCTCTCAAGGAAAGATGAGTAATGGTACTGCATAGCTGTACACATGCACTTGCGCATGCAGCTGTGCTGTTCTTTAACTGTTTGTGCGTGAGAGGTGAAACAGTACATCAGTGCATATGGATGCGAACCTGCACAACGGCGATGTGGAGAAGGGTGCCATGCATGCCGATGACGAGCGACGCGAGCAGCATCACCACGGGGCCTATCAGGAACTTGAGCACCATCGAGAGCGACGCGACCGCGTAGCCGCACGGCACGAACCGCGACTGCCGCGCTATGAACGTCCCTGGAAATCCAACAGATGCATGGATATTTTTACGTGAACGAACGAGTAGGTAGACGAACAATGAATGGATGATCATTTGCAGTCGACTTGGAGAGGTGTATGTATACTGACCTGAAGCGAACATGCTCAGGCCGACGCTACGGCGTTTTAGAGGACCCCTGGCCAGAAGCTGGTGACTTAGCACCTGATCATCGTATTGATGCATACTACATCTTGTACACCCATAATCTCGCCGAGACTTGTTCGTCTCGTCGAGCCTCCTCTTGTAATACTCTTTGATATAAAGAAAGGCTGGACGTAGGGCTATTATCTCTCCCGAGAGGCCTGAACCAGGATAAAAACCCTTGTCTCCCTGTTCGTCGCTGGTTGCTGTTCGTGTTGTTCGGCGTGTCTCCTATCTCCCTCTTTAAAGAACCTTAATCGACTTGGGATCGATATCTCAACCGTCAACAACACTCTTTTTCTAGATTGTTTCCTCTGCCACTGAACGTACTAACACCTGCATGCACATTCAGATGCAACATGTACTGAGAAAAATAAAAAACACGAGAGTCCCTCAATTAGAGCAATGCGAAATCAAAACCAGCAGAGGCCTCACTGAGCACCAGAGCAATGAGATGTGTGGGCAGCGAGAATGGTGTGAAGCAAAGTGAGCGCGAGTGCTCCTTTTATAGCTGAAGTGTGCATTAGATTATCATAAACATACCATTTATTACTCACTAATTAATCCTTTACTAATTAAACAGGGTTCAAATGGTACTGCCAGACATGACAAGACGTGTGCGTGGCAGGCAGGATAAGACATTGAATGACTGCGCACCAGCCTTATAATCAGCACCGGCACCGACGAAATCCAAAGCGTGTTTAAATTATCATAACAATATAATTTAGTAATCACTAATTACTCTTTTAGTAATTTATTACGCACTAATTATTCATTAGTAACTAAATAAACCACTAATATACCTGCCATGTATATATATTAAGTAACTTGGTGGCAGACATGAGGTGACGTGCACAGGAAAAGTTCCTTTTTTTCCGTGCATGCACATGCACGCAGTCAAGCACGCACTCCCGCGCGATGGTATCCGAGGCATGCAGCTGGCCGGGACGAAGCCTAGCCGCGGGCGAAGCCGACGCGTGCCCCAGGCAGCTGGCTTTCGCCACCACGCGTGGCCGAAGGTGGTTTCCTATGCCTGGGGTGGCGGAAGCCAACCTTCCGGCGCCTGGGGTGGCGGAAGCCAACGCTCCGTCGCCCGCGGTGGCGGAAGCCACCCTTTCGCCGTGCCACACGCCTGGAACTAGCACATTTTCGTAAATACAAAATCATGTGGCATAGTTTCCCAATTTGTATTTAAATGTGTATTATTAAACCAATTTTTCCTTTTGCATTAGGCTGGATGCCTGGAAACACTGAAATCCAATTTTCGTCCTTCACCACACAAGCAAAAATAGTGTCCTACAGTTTCATAATACTTGACGTGTTAGATTTATCCTCAGTTAAACTTTTAAAACTTTATCTATAATTTTTTTAAAACTAGTTGGATTGTGTATACATAAAAAGCATACATATAAATTTGTTTTGAAAAATACTTTCATAATATTATATTTTCGTGGATTTTAAATAAATTTAATTAGTAATTAATGGTCAGAGTTATATTTCGAATATCATGTCAATATATACAGAGCAATAAGTATGGTGAAAATGGAGGGAGTACCGAACAAGGGTACTGCAGCAGCTAGCTCATGCACAGAGCAACGGAGGTACAGACGTGGTACGTGGCAGGCGCCGGAACGACGGAGGTGCGTGCCGTGACCTCTTGTCCTGTACTATGCTGCGGTGCAAAGTGCGAGCGGTGATCACCGGCCACCGTACGCGCGCGTACGTCCGTCATCTCGACGACGCAGATTTGCAAGGACGCACGTACGGCCTCGATCACGAACGAGTTCATCTCATAAGGGGGACAAAAACTCTTGTCGCCGCCATTCAATTTTGCACGAGGTTTTGCGAGGTGCAGTGCGAGGAGCCGAGGAGGGATCGAGACGGCGACGTCGACCGCGCGCGCATGGCTTTTTATCGGGATTTCGCCGAAGTCGAGACCCTCCGTCTCTCTCTTTTACTAACAAGTAAGGTGTTCCGCGTGTTTCCGTGTCTAGATTATGTCAACGTATAGAATTTATCTCTAACTCATAATTTTTTTAAAAGTAATCTCCAACTCATAATCAATTTAAATATATTGGATCAGATTTAGAGTTTATCTTTAATATATTAGATTAACTTTAGTAGTTTGCTATAAAGATGATTTATTTATCTTTTTGGTGGACGGCAATTGAACGGTTATCTCATTGGATGGATAATGATCGGATGGTGGAGGATTTTCGAATGACATGGCACATTATAGCAGCTCCGTTTTCCTCTACTTTGGTGCACCTGCGGCAGTGCCTCAGGAACCGATAATTAAGGCTGGCCGACCACACGACATCGCTCTCATCGAGCTCCAAGGGCGGCGCGTCGGGGCCTGACTCCAGCTACTTGAGGAGGTCAAGAAACCAGAGGGCGGCGGCGCCGGGTAACCACGGCATCGCCATTAATCAATCCAAGAAAAGGATGCTCGATCCCTTTGGTGTCGCGCTCATGGTCATGGACTCATGGGTCGCGTTCTTGGGTGCGTGCGAGTCTGCGAGTGTTGGTGTTGGGTTTGGGCTTTGGTCGTGGTGGTATATATAAATATAATGGTGGGGTTGGGGTTGCCCATACATGCTTTTCTAAGTTTGTACGCATGCACATATTAGTATCCACTCGTACACATTTGTGTTGTATGCAGCTTGTACATACGCAATTAGATCTTTTAACGTTCAACATAAGTCAAAATTACAATAGACGGTGTATATTCTTTTCTAGAATTAACGTATAATGAACGGTGGAGATCTTTTCTTTTTTCTACGATTAACGTGAGATTTTTTAGTATTTTTTGATTAATGTGGGAATTTCTAAGATTTAAGGACTAACATATTAGTATTGGCTTGTACACATTGGTGTTGTATGCAGTTTGTACATATGCACATAGATTTTTTGACATACAACATAAGTTAAAATTACAATAGACGATGTAGATTTTTTTCTACAATTAACGTATAATGAACGGTAGAGATCTTTTATTTTTCTGCGATTAACGTGAGAATTTTTAGTTTTTTCAATTAATGTGGGGATTTTTAGAATTTTTGGATTAATATGGTGGCTCCGTTTATTTGCTTTTTATATATATAAGTAGATAGATTGATAGTAAAGATCTTTTTTTTCTCTTCCATTAGCATGGTATTTTCTAGTACTTAGAATTAATGTGATGACTCTATTTAGCCGTGCCTTTTAACCTCTAACTGGTTATACTCCCACACTGTTGTAGCGATTGATTATACTTTGACAATGTTGCAGTCACAATTTTGGGTCCTTTTGTATCCTGTTAATTAATCAGCCATTCCAGCTATCCTCTTCAATTACTGTGTCCGTTCTGCCTTCTTAACACACAGCTGAAACTTCCACTGCCTTGGCTAAGACTGGCTAATTAATAAAGATATCTCAATCACTGAATCACCCCAACACGATATAATACAGAATGGTGACGGGGAGTGATATAAAAATCCCAAGAATAACCCTGCAAAGCACAAGACCAGAATACACAATCAACCGCGATTCACAGGAACAAAGCGAAAACATACAGATAATATTTTCCAAGTTGACAGCATGCATCTGGTAAATTAAGAAACAGACCCTGTGCTCATGATGTCCGCGTGAACCTTGTACTCTTCAGCGTACACGAAGGACGTCACTGCCAGGGGGAGAGCCGCCTGCATTCAGGTGAAAATTGTGATTAGTGAGTGTGATTACAGAGATTTTTTTTTTTGGTATTCTTGCAGTTAACCCTGTATTTGATCTGATTTTTTTGGTATTCTCGCAGTTAATCCGGTGTTTAATTACTCTTTGGTAGGAGTACGTCCTTGCAGCCATTAAAAGTGGAAAAAAAAAGGATCCAGGAGGTCAACCTTGATATATTGGCACAGGCAGATACACATGTGAAATGATGATGGGTGGACATGCTGTCCTAGAAAGTACAACTCCTTATTGGGGCTGTCTTTCCTTGTCTAACGGCTCACTTCTACAGCTATCACAATCGTGCACGATTCACACATCTGTTACCATGCACGCTCTTTCCGTTATATGCAACGGAAAATGGTGTCCAGGCGATTCTCTCAAGGAAAGATGAGTAATGGTACTGCATAGCTGTACACATGCACTTGCGCATGCAGCTGTGCTGTTCTTTAACTGTTTGTGCGTGAGAGGTGAGACAGTACAGGCAGTGCATATGGATGCGAACCTGCACAACGGCGATGTGGAGAAGGGTGCCATGCATGCCGATGACGAGCGACGCGAGCAGCATCACCACGGGGCCTATCAGGAACTTGAACACCATCGAGAGCGACGCGACCGCGTAGCCGCACGGCACGAACCGCGACTGCCGCGCTATGAACGTCCCTGGAAATCCAACAGATGCATGGATATTTTTACGTGAACGAACGAGTAGGTAGACGAACAATGAATGGATGATCATTTGCAGTCGACTTGGAGAGGTGTATGTATACTGACCTGAAGCGAACATGCTCAAGCCGACGGCCGTGGTGTGAATGGTGAACAGAGAGTCGTCGATAATTTTGGGCATCTTGATTCCATATCTGAAAAAGGAAAAAAGAATTACTTTCATAAGTTCCATTGGAGAGATGCAAGTGCTCGATAGATAGCAGTCTATTGATACGAGTTGTGAATGAACGTACTTGAATGCGATTAGAGCCCAGATGAGGCCAAGGAAGCTTGCATAGGTGTTCGGGATTTGCAGAAGCTTCTTCACCGCCATCCACATGACGTGCCTCACCGCCGGCGCGGGCAGCAGTGAGGCCTCCCCTGTACTCACATCCTTCACGACCTTCGTCTCGTCGGCCACGACGTCTCGTGCCGCCGCCGCCGCCGCCGCCGCCACCTCTGTGATTTCGATGTTTACGGCCACCTCGTACGCCCGCTCGGCCGCAGCAATGTCGCCATCGCTGTTTGCACCACGGCCGGCGCCTTTAGTCTCGGATGCCTGATCTTCCGCCACCAAGGAGGACGCAGGGCTGATCTTGGCGACGCCGTCCGCCGCCGCCATGTACTCGTAGAGGAAGATGACGACGTTGTACCAGACGCAGAACTGCGTCACGAGGATCTGCTTCATCAGGCCGTTGGACGCCGCCCCGTACATGCCGTTGAGGAGCGGCACGCCCATGATGATGGTGTTGGGCAGCGCCGCCACAGAGAAGGAGGTCACCACCCACCGCAGCGAGGTGGCCGCGGCCGCCTCGGCCGCCTTGGCTCCAGCGCAGGCGCGGCGCGAGCCGGCCCAGAGAGCCCACGCCGTGAGGCCGAGCAGCATGGCCGCCTTCTGCAGCGTGTCGGCGGCGAGGAGGCGGGCGCTCATGTGGTAGGGGTTGTTGGTGGAGACCATGCCGAAGATGAGGACCGGCACGGCGTAGAGCGCGACGAAGTGGTTGATGCCGGCGCACTGCTCGCCGGAGAAGGCCCTGAGCCACCGCACCGACGCATACCCCAGCAGCGCCGCCGTGTACAGCGGCGCCATCGCCTCCACCACCTGGTACACGGCCGACCACGTGATCATCGCCGATCAACTTACAGCCGCTCCTGTCTAGATCGACGGTGAGTCGTATAACTTCGTATAATGTATGCTATACGAAGTTATTACGACATAAGTTAAAATTACAATAGGCGATGTATATTTTTTATAGAATTAACGTATAATGAACGGTGGAGATCTTTTCATTTTTCTACGATTAACGTGAGATTTTTTAGTATTTTTCAATTAATGTGGGAATTTTTTAAATTTTAGGATTAGTGTGATGGCTCCGTTTAACTCTACTCTGTGTGTGTATATATATAAAAGTAGATAGATTGACATATCTTTTTTTTCTCTCCAATTAGCATGGTATTTTCTAGTACTTTGAATTAATGCGATGACTCTATTTAGCCCTGCCTTTTAACCTCTAACTGGTTATACTCCCACACTGTTGTAGCGATTGATTATACTTTGACAATGTTTGCAGTCACAATTTTGGGTCCTTTTGTATCCAGCTATCCTCTTCAATTACTGTGTCCGTTCTGCCTTCTTAACACACAGCTGAAACTTCCTCTGCCTTGGCTAAGGCTAGCTAATTAATCTAGATATCTCAATCACTGAATCACCCCAACACGATATAATACAGAATGGTGACGGGGAGCGATATAAAAATCCCAAGAATAACCCTGCAAAACACAAGACCAGAATACACAATCAACCGGGATTCACAGGGACAAAGCGAAAACATACAGATAATATTTTCCAAGTTGACAGCATGCATCTGGTAAATTAAGAAACAGACCCTGTGCTCATGATGTCCGCGTGAACCTTGTACTCTTCAGCGTACACGAAGGACGTCACTGCCAGGGGGAGAGCCGCCTGCATTCAGGTGAAAATTGTGATTAGTGAGTGTGATTGCAGAGGTATTTTGATTTTTTTTGGTATTCTGGCAGTTAATCCTGTATTTCATCTGTTTTTTTGGTATTCTCGCAGTTAAGCTGGTGTTTAATTATTCTTTGGTAGGAGTACGTCCTTGCGGCCATTAAAAGTGGAAAAAAAGGATGCAGGAGGTCAACCTTGATATATTGGCAAAGGCAGATACACATGTGAAATGATGATGGGCTGGGTGGACATGCTGGCCTAGAAAGTACTCCTTGTCTGACGGCTCACTTCTACAGCTATCACAAACGTGCACGATTCACACATCTGTGACCATGCACGCTCTTTCCGTTATATGCAACGGAAAATGGTGTCCAGGCGATTCTCTCCAGGAAATATGAGTAATGGTACTGCATAGCTGTACACATGCACTTGCGCATGCAGCTGTGCTGTTCTTTAACTATGTGTGCGTGAGAGGTGAGACAGTACACATCAGTGCATATGGATGCGAACCTGCACAACGGCGATGTGGAGAAGGGTGCCATGCATGCCGATGACGAGCGACGCGAGCAGCATCACCACGGGGCCTATCAGGAACTTGAGCACCATCGAGAGCGACGCGACCGCGTAGCCGCACGGCACGAACCGCGACTGCCGCGCTATGAACGTCCCTGGAAATCCAACAGATGCATGGATATTTTTACGTGAACGAACGAGTAGGTAGACGAACAATGAATGGATGATCATTTGCAGTCGACTTGGAGAGGTGTATGTATACTGACCTGAAGCGAACATGCTCAGGCCGACGGCCGTGGTGTGAATGGTGAACAGAGAGTCGTCGATAATTTTGGGCATCCTGATTCCACATCTGAAAAAGGAAAAAAATTACTTTCATAAGTTCCATTGGAGAGATGCAAGCGCTTGATAGATAACAGTCTATTGATACGAGTTGTGAATGAAAACGACGTACTTGAATGCGATGAGAGCCCAGATGAGGCCAAGAAAGCTTGCATAGGTGTTCGGGATTTGCAGAAGCTTCTTCACCGCCATCCACATGACGTGCCTCACCGCCGGCGCGGGCAGCAGTGAGGCCTCCCCTGTACTCACATCCTTCACGACATTCGTCTCGCCGGCCACGACGTCTCGTGCCGCCGCCGCCGCCGCCGCCGCCACCTCTGTGATTTCGATGTTTACGGCCACCTCGTACGCCCGCTCGGCCGCAGCAATGTCGCCATCGCTGTTTGCACCACGGCCGGCGCCTTTAGTCTCGGATGCCTGATCTTCCGCCACCAAGGAGGACGCAGGGCTGATCTTGGCGACGCCGTCCGCTGCCGCCATGTACTCGTAGAGGAAGATGACGACGTTGTACCAGACGCAGAACTGCATCACGACGATCTGCTTCATCAGGCCGTTGGACGCCGCCCCGTACATGCCGTTGAGGAGCGGCACGCCCACGATGATGGTGTTGGACGCAAGTACGGTCTCGATCACGAACGAGCTCATCTCACAAAAAGGAGGACAAAAACTCTTGTCGCCGCCATTCA